>JANZLC010000009.1:9895295-9911718 GCA_026413385.1 Erythroxylum gracilipes
TCTTTATCTGTTATATCTAACCATATACTACTTCTCAATTCTAGATACCCTTCAACCTTCCTCTTCTCACATTATGATAGATCATCTTTCTTCTTAGTGCTTCTAACAGCTCAAACTCTTAACACCTACTCATGCGTATGACTTATATGAATGCAACTCAGACTGGGGATTAGTTGCCGTTGTCTGCTATGACATAACTAAAATGCATGTAATTTAACACATATTTCAAAAATGCCCATATAAGAAAGTAATTCTAGGCTCTGATACCACACATGTAGCACCCCACTCTCGAAAGACACGCACCTGACATCGTCAGTGATATCTGAGTCTGAACTCCGCGAGGGTGACATGCTAGAGCACTCAGCCCGTCAAAAATCGGTATATATTTTTTTTAATAACAAACATACACACCTTTTTGCGGAAATCAACATTTCAAATCAGGCCTACTTTGTTCGCAAACTTTTTCAATCATAACAATACAATCAACATAATTTTAATAGCCATTTGGGCACATTACAAATAAAAAACATTTTGGTCATAATGTCTTTACATTACAACATAAATACATTTGTATACACATTGTAAAAAACTTTTGGGAATACATCATTTGATATAAAAATTGTGGAATATACAAATTGATACAAAAATAGGAAATTATAAATGCAGATGCAAACTGATCCCAACCTCTATCTCTCACTTGCATGCAGTAGGTATACTCCCGTTGCCTAACGGGGTATTCTTCTAATCCTAAAAAATATTTGCAAATTTTAGGTGAGTTTTGCGAACTCAGTGAGGTAACCATCATCGATGGTTCACTCAATTCATGCAACACATTATTTCACATAACATATAATCACATTTTCGCATAATTGATCATGTATCACATTTTCACTTAAGCATAGGCAATTATGCATTTCAATCAATCAAACATACATAACAAAATGCACATGAAATGTTTATGAGACTCTTTTCCAATTATTATGTTGTTATGACCGAGTGTCTAAACTATCCCATATCCATTTTAGATACCGAGCTCATTAATAACTGTCGCTTATCCGATGAGGATACAGGGCTCATTTTACATAGTGAGCCTTAGGGTCTTAATGACTTTCTAAGTTCGAGGCTCTTTTCACACGTTGAGCTTTAAGCTCTGATCGGTGGCTACTCTAGTCACAACTACCATTATCTGATTATGCATTCATGTATGGAATGCATCTATCACAATCAATTATATTATGAAACACATAGTTCTTCACATTCACATTCAAGCACCACTTCAATATACATTCCACATTTCACAATCATCAGACCTTTTGTCCGAAAATCAACACAATTCAATTCAAATTCATTTATCATTCAAAACATAATTTAAGCAAACAATAATTGAGAAAAACCATCTAGGTTACTCATAGTTTGCTCCAGAAGCTATTGCCTCGAAGTCTCGACAACGTCTGGATGATGCCGCTCTATATGTTCTTCTATATCATGTAAAACATACACATATCACAATTTTGCACAATTGTATAAGTGTCTATTAATGCATACATATGTATATGAAATATGTACAATGCATGTTCAATGACATTCCTAGGTATAAATCCTTAATACATCTCTCATAACCGGTTCTTGCTCTTCCAACCGATTCCCTCATTTTCTTTCCATCAATATTTTTCAAAGCAATACCAATTCTTACCAATTTTTATGGAGATATGGAAAAATGTGTTAGGAATCTATTGGTTCAAGAATCACTTCATTTGGAGGTCTGATGATGAAGTTATGGCCAAACGAATCAAACATGCTTATATCCTCAATCATATTGTACCTATCTTGGGAAAATTTCCATAACTTTCAATAAAGATATCATATTAAAGTCATTCTTAGATGGTTTGAAAGAGAACGTCTAGATCTACAATGTTTGTGAAGACCTTGAAGCGAGATTTTGCAATTTAAAGGGTCAAAAATGGAATTTTACTATAGATATCTTGTGTATTTCCGTCTAACGAACATTGACGGGCTTGGGGGTGCTTTCCAGACCCAAAAAGGTCCATTTAATGGCCATAATGTCATTTTAATAGGCATGGAATGGTCTGGGGGCATTTTTAGACCCGAGAAGGTCTGTTTAACGGACCTAATGTCCATCTAACAGACGTATGTGACACAAAACTCCCTCCAAAGCCTCTCTAATGGTTCCTACATCCATTCTAACATCATATTCACCCATAATCTTCTCAAATTCACCTCTTCTAGTGCAATACCACTTCATATCAATTCAAACACCCACTTTGTTTCATTAAATCTTCTAATCTCTACTCAAATGATTCACCACATTCAACTACATCTCATCATTCAAAATTTTTATCCTTTTTCCATAACATATCTTATTCCTAATTATCAAGCACTTCATATTCAGAATTCATCATTTCAAGTTGATGACTACTTCATGTATACCTCAAGCTTAGCTCAACATCATCCATACACATTTCATATTCCACACTAAATCATAAACACCCAAAGTAGAACACAAACATATACATTCATCTAAGATTTTGCTACATCCAATTATCATTTTCACATCAACATTTGGGTCTTTTAAAAGCAGAATTTAAATCAAGTCTTCATAAGAAAAGTATCCATATGTCTCTAGTTTAATCCAAATTAAGAATCAACTCTTTTGGATAACTATAGAACAAGTTATGGATAAAACACAGAAGTATATCATTGGAAATTTTTCTGCTAACATTTTCCAGATTTTTACACCCAACATACTTATACAAATATCACCATTTTCCACTTCATTTACTCCTCATTCTCACTCCTTTTCAACTCATTTCTACACTCATCCATTAACAAAAATAGGTTATAAACACATTTCTATACTCATCAAACTTCCAATTCTCGTTACAACATCCCATTCATAACGAATTCATCTTTAAAACATGTGTAGCATAACTTATAGTTTCTTACTCATCATACACAACATCAATCATCCATAGACAACTCCTAACCCATTCTTTAGCATTTACATGAAACAAACATCAATATATATATGTTCACTTCTTCACCAACATTCTAGCATATACAAACTCCTTATCATGATCATTCAACCTCCATAACATTTCTATAAATCACTACTCATCAATAAAGCAAGAAATTTTACACACCCTTCACTATTCACGACACCCATATACCCAAAACACCATTTCATGAAATTAACCTCTAAATATCATAAAAAATGCTTCATTTAACCAAAACCCATGATATTTGACAAGATACTTACTTGATTTATCTTCCAAATCTTCATAATCACCATTAAACCCTAACTCTTTCATCTCCATCATCATCAACTTTCATAGAGGAATAGATTGGATCTTTTAGTGAGAATGAAGAAGAGAGCAAGGTGGAAGAGTAGTGTGAAAGATGAGATTTGAAGGGCTAAAACTCACGAAGAAGAGAGGGAGAAGAGAGCTACGAAAATGGAGAGAAACCAATAAAACACCAACATGCTTTTAAGAGGGAGAGAGCATCGTTAAAGCCAACAAAAAGGGAGGGAGGCTTTTAATTAAAAGAGTAGTGGGCTTAAGGCATTGTTTGGCAAGTGATGTTTGTTACTTGCCACATGTCCAATTTCTAAAACATTTGATTGGTTCTTTCATTTAGCTAGTCCCATTAATTTCAATTTTTACTCCAATTGTTTCCCAATTTTCAATGGCACTTGTCAATAATTCCTAAATACATTGATCAAAATTTCCATTGCCATTTGATAGTAAATTCTACTACTATTTATCATTTGTTTTCCCACTTGGCATTTTTCCTAGTCCAAAAATTACCTCAACAATTTCCAAAAATTTCTCCAAAAATTCCCAAAAATTCTAAATCAATTTATACACTCCCCAAATCAATTTTCATCATATAAAAACCACATTTCCCCAATATACTTACACTTATAAATAGTTATACCCGAAAATTGTCAATAAATGAATGTACAATTATTTTTATGTGCAAAGATTCAATATTCATGTGCATGGGCATCTTGTGTAATGCATGAGCACAAGATATGTTTCCTAATTTCTCAGAAATCTCTCACATTTACTATTTTAGCCCTAATGTAGGTAAAAGGAAGTTACACATTTGGCAACGCTTTCTTCTAGAAACATGTTCCCCTATGTGTTATGTTTCTAATCATACTAAAATCATACAAATTGGTCCAGTATTTCGAAAGATATTCTCTAAATAATTCGGATTGTTCTTAACTGTAACAGTATTCTATACTTGACTTCAATTCAAAAAATTGAAATTCTTAGAGATAGAATTTAAAATTCGATCTCTTCATACAATTTGTAACCTTATGTCTCTAGTTTACTCCAATTCAAGAATCGTCTCATTTGGAAATCTACAGATCAAGATATAACCGAAATACCCAAGCATGTTTAGTGAAATCGTACCAATTCATACTATTCCAACAAATTCCCTCACTTTCATTCAATCAATTTTTTTTCAAATCAATTCAGAATGCCACCAATTATTTTTGGAGAGTTAGAATAATGTGTTAGGAACCTATTGGATCAAGAATCAAGTCATTTGGGGGTCTAGAGAAAAAGTTATGGTCAAAACTTTGTATCATGATGTGACAAATAAAGATCAGTCTAGCAATTAACTCATGGGTGTGAGGGAAGAAAGTCACAGGTGTGAGTGATTCACGAGTGTGAGGAAAAAAAAAGTCACGACTGTGATAGATAAAGACAAAAATGATGGAGATCACACTCAGTTAGACCGTCCCACATTTTACACTAGATATCTCTCAATTGACTTCATATTGCTATGATTTCTTTTAGTGGAGAGGTAGAGCAATGTGTTACGAGTCCAATGGTTCAAGTCTCATGTCATTTGGAGGTTGGAAGAAGGAGATATAGCCAAAAGATAAAAGGATGTTGCATCAGCCTTCAACCTTCAAAGTCGCGATCGTACAGTTGGAAGCCCAACTTGTGAAGTCGCGATCGCGAGGGAGCAATAACGAGGTTTGTCTGAACACTAACGAGGTTTGTCTGGACGATAATGAGGATCGTCTGGATGATAGGGGGGTTCGTCTGAACAATAACGAGGATCATCTGGACGATAGCGGGGTGTGTCTGGATGAAAGCGGAGTTCATCTGGACGATAATGAGGTTCGTCTGAACAGTAGCAGGGTTCGTCTGGACGATAATGAGGATCGTCTTGACGATAGTAGGGTTTGTCTAAACACTAGCGGGTTTCGTCCGGATGATAACAAGAATCATCTGGACGATAGCGGGGTTCGTCTGAACACTAAAAACTCTCAAAACCCACGTATGCAATGAATACCTAATCATAAACAGAGCATTTACTTGTTCTTCTCTCCAATTTTTTTATACACTTAATCATACACGCTTCTGATGATCTTTCAACTTATAAATCATTTCTACACTATCTTAAGACATCTAAATCATCAATTATTTGAAAATCACATTTATAAAAATGTTCATATCTTAAACCTACGGTGTTCATGTAAAACACCCATTTTTCTTCATGATCATGCAATGAAAAATAAATCACCATTTTGGTTTCATAAAACCACAACTCTAAAAGATTTACACGATACTAACTTATTATTTCTCCAGAATCTTCGAATATCAAGAAGCCCTAATTTTTCATGCAACCACATACTTCATCTTACAGATGGTTTGAGTCATGATTTCTTGAGGCAAAAGAAATAGATTACAATGTGGGAGTGGTAGAAGATAAGGGAAAGCAAAGTTTAATTTTGGTGGATATTTGATGAAAAACTCTGTGTACGGGAACAAGCTCGAAGAAGATAACCACAAAGAAGATATTTTTAAGACAAAACAATTAGTGTCTTTGTCTTTCAAAGTTAAAAGAATAGTAGTAAACTTTTTAAGACCAACTTTACATGTAACACTTGTCACTCATCCATCTCTTAAGGCATTAACTAGTTCTCATTTAACTAGTCCAACCAACTCCAAGATTTTTACTATGGTTGTCTCCCAATCTTCAATATCATTTTCTTACAAATTCTAAGTCATTTTCTGAAATTTTCAGTCATTTTTAATAATTCTCCAATATCATTTGATTCCTATCTCTAATTTCCATACATCAATTTACTTGCCAAGTGGCATTTTTTCTAGTACAATAATACTCAACATTTTCGAAAAATTTCCCCCCAATTGACCAAAAAGTCTAAATCAATACATAAATTCCCCACATCGATTTTTCAATACAATTAATTCACAATTCTCACATAATCACATTTATACTCAATTATACCTAGAATATGTCAATGGATGCATGTACAATTATTTTCATGTGCAAAAATTAAAAATTCACTTATGTGTATGCTAACAATATGCATGAGCATGAGATGCATTTTTCTTAGTCTATCATTGATCTCACATATACCGTATCTTAGGGTTTTAACCCTTAGTATGGGAAACTACATGTTACACAGTAAACTCAACAACTAGTTTTACCTTTTTCACTTCAGAGTAGTTATGACAATCAAAGACCAACCCCATTTTCTTCTCCTACTCCAAGTTTGCATCAGGATCATTGTTGCCTGAAAATGATGGAATCTTCATTTTAATATTTCCCAAGTTTTGATTATAATGATCTATCCTTTGACCCCTTCGAATGCCTCTATCTTGGTCAAATCTAGTATTGGCCTCTCCCACATTAAAATCATCACTATCATCTTCCTTATGTTCAACATGGTATTATTGCCTTTCTTGTCTATGTAAGGCAGCAATGGCAGCATCTTGTCTTTCCTTCTTGTCTAAGATTTCACCAAATCAAACCTCCATGCGCTCAAAGTGTTGACGCAAAGTTCTCTATTCGAATGTCTCTCCTGTCTTTCCTTCTTCAGCCTTATAGCAATTTGACAAAGAATGACTCAACAAAAAAAAAAAAACCTCACAAATGTTTCGATCAATAAGTGTTTCACTCTTTTAAAGCTTTTAACTAGAATGTAATTACTTTTGCTTTTTACCACTCAATTCACTTAAATTAGTTCTTTAAGGAATTAGAGAAACTTTAATCAAAAGCAATTACCTTGCAATGCACACCCAACTTATCCAAAGAACTCAACCAAATTAAGGAACAAAGAAAACAAGACGAGGGTAAGAGCTTAAACAATGAAACTGGACAAGATAATAAAGAAAAGAAGATGAAACAAAGATGAATCAACAAAAAATACTAATTTCGGATTTCATATAGGAATAAGCAAATCAAGTACTTCTCTTTTGTTTAACTCAAATCTGCCCTCTTTTGCAACTAAGCCTCAACCATTTTCTTCTTTTTCATTTTTTTCTTATTTTCTTTTCATTTTTGTGTCTTGTTTTCTTTTCTTTTCTTTATAACAAATCACAACTGAGGCTATCAAAAGAAGTAAGATGGAACAGACATAAAATAATAAAAAAGAGCAATCAATTTAGCAAATTAACAAGATGACTAGATTTGCAAAGTTTAAGAAGGATATAAGAGAAAATATTGCAACAAGAAAAACATCCAAATTTGTAAGAGACATCTATGGAAGAAAGCAACCAAATTCTCATGATTTGCAAGAAATGTGTATGGAAGAAAACAATCAAGATTTGCAAGAAACATGTATGAAAGAAAAGAACCAGATTTCAAGGTTTGCAAGAAACGTGTGTGGAAGAAACCAACAAAAGCAACAAGAAAATTGAAACAAAATAAGTAATATGCACTAAACTAATTTAGAATAACCTAAGCTTTGATACTAACTAATGTGAACCCCATAAATCGAGTCTAGGAACCCACGAACAAGTTGTTGAGAGGAATTTCCAGAAAAGCTAAATCAGTTCTGTGTTCAAGAAAAACCTTGAATAATATTAAGGAAACACAAATCAAAATTATAAAGAAGGATATTGACACCACACTCTAGAAAAAGAAGAAATTGAGAGTAATAAGTTAGATGAACGCCACAAGGAAAAACCTTGATAAGTTCTAAGTTCAATGAAGAACTAACAAAGTGAATAACTGTTGGGAATCGATCTCGGAATCGGACCCCAATCGGAAAAACGGAAAGTGGAAAATGAAAACGAAAGAATCCGAAGCGGAAACAAAGAAGCGGAAGCGAATCAAAGACGAAGGAAACAAAGCGAAGATATTGAATCAAACTGAAACGGAAACAGAAGCAAATGAATGGATCGGAAATCATTTAGCGGAAGCAAAATCATTCGAAGAATCGGACTTACAAAATGAAAGCAAATCGCTGAAGAACAAAAACTGAATTCTAACATCCGGAAAACGAAAATCTTAGAAACACGTCGCATTGGAAACCCTAAGACTAAACCGATCCAAAATCTAGTATAAATTTTTTTTCTCTTTCTTTCTTGATTCTTATTCATCTTTATTCAATCTCATATAAATCAAACAATATAATTTCCCTATTTGGAAATTCATCCTCAAATCCAAAACCCAAATTAATTCTATCGAAAATTCGGCAGCATAACGGCTGCATTTTAAGAAACTCAAAAATTTGCAAATAATGTAAAACGCACTTCTAAGTACCATTCGTAAACAAAATTCATTGGACCTCCTGTCCGGAATTCAAACACAATCAAACACAATTCTACACCTAGCACTTCAATAGTTCTCAATCCATTCATATCTCAATTCATAACCAAATCCCATTCATATTCAATCACTTTCATACACATTTCAAGTCACATTCATATCTCAAATTAATATACAAATCTATAAATCATTTACCTTCCGAAACAGATACAATACAAACTTGAATGGCTTTCCAAGCCACATACAATACCAAAGCCAAAATCCACAATTTCACAAAATACAAAAACATGCAAAAGTCGAACTAATGTCTTGACCATCTTCCATCCGATCTCCTGCTCGAAAACCTGGAGATAGGGATGAAAGGGGGTGAGCTAAACAGCTCGTGGATAACATATTTATCAATTGAAAGATAAGCAAAAATTATTTCTCAAAACATTTGCCCTTTAACAAATTTTTCAAAAACTTATTTCTTAAACCTTTCCACTTTTCAAATCATTTATACTAAGCTTCCAAAATTTTCACGATTACAAACCTCAATTTCTTATTCCTTCAAAATTCTCAAATTTTTTTCACAAATCATAAACAATTACCAAAAACATGAATGCATCACATTATAAATGTATCACAATTTAAACAAATCAAAAATCACATAATACTTCAGAAGGGTTTGGTTTGGTCCAAACGAAACGTACTGCACAGTCCCGCATAGCGGTCCTGTGCAGTCATGAACTTATGGGAGTCCGAGATCGGAGCTCCAATGCCACTAACGGGTAGGCGGGAGAAACCTTTAAAAATGAGACAGTGCACTGACTCTAACTTATGCTACCTAACCAAACCCACTTAACACACAAATTCATAACGGGAATCAGATTGCCCGAAGGCACTTTTCGAAAGCTTGATTTTCATATTGCGTCATACTAGACGCATTAACACTCACAAATCACATAAATTCATATAGCAAATTTCCATACATATGTCATATAGCAAACCAAAACAATCACAATTCATCATTCCTTTTCATGTAAATCAAATTCATACAACATGTCCTCAAACATTCAAGAATGCAACATTTTTAGCACAAAATCAAATTCTTTAATCATTTAAAAACTAAAGGATGCTCACACATCAAAATCAAATCATTCGGAAATCATCATTAGTAATTTCTTAAATCAGTACAAAATCAACGAAATTAATCATTCGGAAACCATCATTAGCAATGGCTTAAATCATTACAAAATCAACGAAATAAATCATTCGGAAATAATAAATTCCAAAACTTTTCTGTTCTTGATTTTTCAAAAATGCATAACTAGCTTAGAATTCAAAATATTCACATATTAAAATCCTCAATAAATCAAACACAATAAATTCAAAATTTTTTTTCAAACAATTTATATTCTTGATTTTTCAAAAATACATACAAAGCTTATAATTCAAAAGAATCCCCAAATTACAAAAATTGTGCATAAACCCTTACTCACAAATATCCAAAATTAAACAATATAAACCATGCTATCTCCAAAATTGAGCTTGGGAAACATAATCCCATATCATTTCCAAGGTATCTAACCCAAGAACTCATCAAAATCTCAAAACTCAAAACTTTCTCTTACTTCTTTCCTCCTCCATTTTCGGCAATTTTGGACTCCATAGGAAGCTTTCATGCTCTTCCCACCTTTTTCCTTAGACAACCATCAAAAGCCCTCTAGAATAGTGTAGAAAAATCGAACCCTCATGCTTATCTTCTTCTTTCTCCTCATCTCCACCGACGGCACCATCTTCTTCTCTCCTTCCTTTCTTTCCTTCTCTCTTTTCTTTCCTTGTTTTGGTCTTAAGTGTTGTGTCTTCTGCTGTTCAAAACGACATCCCTCTACTTCAATCACTTAATGACTATTAAATGACCTAATTGCCCTTTTACATAAGCCTTCTAACTTGCCTCTTTAAGTGATGTTCCCAAAATGCCCCTGAACTTTCATTTCAAAACATACTTAATTTAGGACATTTTCTCACCATCAATTTGAAGGAATTTGTCAAACCTTCCTTCTAGAGAAATGTTACTCATTATTTTAAGTTCATAATGACACCAAAATCACTCACTTTGGTGCACTACACCAAGAGTTATACGCCAAAACATTTCAGACTATCATTTTGCTAACACATTTCCGGCAACTTACTTCCATCCAACAATTGACCATCTTAGAGGCTGAATTAAAATTCCGTTGCTTCATAAAAATTGTATCCTTATCTTTCTACTTTAATCCAAATCAAGAATCACCTCATTTGGATAACTATAACAAAAATTATGGCCACAATACTTTCAGATTTTTCTAATCCAAGATTGAACACTGAACCCGACTTCAATTCTAAAATTGAAATCCTGAGGGGCTAAATTAAAATTCAGTTCCTTCATAAGACTTGTAGTCCCATGTCTCTATTTTATTTTGCCTTAAGAATCAATCCAATTGGATCTCTACACATAAATAATTTCTCAAAACACTGAACCATGTTCAGAAAATTTCTCAACTCACTTTGATTAAATCAATCTCTTTCAATTTAATCTAAAAAAAAATAAAGTTCCGATTCTAATGAAGATAATTGTCTTAAGAATCCAACGCTTTAAAAACTAAATCAATCGGATGTCGGACAGAAAAATTATAAACGAAAGATTGAACAAGGTTCGGATTAGGGGAGGAGAATAGCAATAACAAAAGGATTTTTCATATATATATATATATATATATATAACCGAAATTTCCAAAATTCATAACCCTTTATCTTGAACTCCAAATGTGACAAATTTGGTATCAATGGAAAGCTCCAAGGAAGCTCTACAACTTCCATGAAGAATTCGAAAATCAATTCCATCTTTAAAGGGGTCAAAAATCCAAATAAAGTTACTGCCCCTACTTGTCATCTCAAAACAGTAACAGAATTTCCAAAAATCATAAATTCCTATTCCATAGTCCAAAAATTGCATACTTTACATCAATGGAAAGATCAAAACATAATCTAAAACTTTCGTGAAGACCACTTAACTCAATTCAAAACATATCTGTCCGACGATTAGCCTCAAAACACAGCATACACAATCCTTCACTTAGGATGGCTTAACAACACATCAACTTTACTTACCAATGCAACAACTTCACAATTTCATATCTTTCAATTTCCACATCCAAAAATTGCATACTTTATAGCGTCGGAAAGATTAACAGACAAGCTACAACTTTTATGTAGACCACTTACTCCAATTCAGACGAAATCCGTACGACCAGTGGCCTCAAAGCTGAGTACTCGCAAATGTACACTTATGGTCATTTTTACAAAATAAAGCAACATAACACTTGACTTTGATTGATCAAAACTTTTACTCCCGATATCAAAAATATCAAACTTAATGGCAACAGAAAGCTCTGAATAGAAGCTACAAGTTTCATAAAGATCATTTTCTCAAATTATGCCTAAATCAAAAGGTCAACTCTGTATGCCCAAAAAGTCAAACTTTTATCAATTTATCATATTCTCACAGTTTTTCTCTTTATTTCTTAATTTTCAACTTCCATTTCAATCAACTCATTTACTTTACTCTCATAACTCATACAAATCTACTCAAATATCAAAGACATCAAAACTAATCAATTCTTTTCTCATTAATTTTTCTTAAAGCACAAATTACATCTATAACATAATACATATACTAAAACACTCATTCAAGTTCATTTTATATTTCTAAATTCCACTTAAAAGATCGGAGTCCAACAATAACCTTACCAAAAAATGAAAAACCAATTCCAATCTAACTTCCATGTACAAAGATAACGAATATATAAGCTAAAGAAAACCCTAATCAATCGTCTAGTAATGATTTATTCCTTAAAATAAGGAAATCCCCAAGATATAGGAAAACTTTTTCAAATAAGATATGTAATTTCCCGACTTGAAAATGCTGTGAATTTGTCATTACGAATGACCATCACATTCAACCCTTGGAGACACTTGGACGAGGTTTTCTTATTCGTCCATCGTTGGGTATCATTTTTAGTAAACAAATACCTTTTCATCTTTCTTTTATCAGTAATTGAACTGTAATTATATATAATTTACATGAATGTTATAAACAAATTTGTGGTAAGAAAATTGTTCAGATTTTATGTAATACTAACACACTTATATATAATAAATATTGAAAAGACACTTACCTTTGCGTATTGCACTGCAATGATGCCACATTTGTCCTAACATTATACACAACACAAGTCACTGTAAATTTGACTTGTGTACAATGTTGTATAATATCCTCGTCATCATCGGAATAGACCTCCTTAGAAAACTCAAAAAGGTTTTCTTCTATGTTGTTCTGTCCTGTAAAGGTTTACTTGTAGGAGTGAGTATGTTCTCCACCATAATGTAGTTTTTAGTGGTAGTTTTCTTTTGACGATTATACTCAAGGTTGTCCACTTCTTCAAACGAGGCGATTGGCTGACCACGGACGAAAGAAAAGAGATGGTGTTGAGTTTTTTAATTCTCACGTGTCTAGTAAAGATAATGTTGAATAAGTCTTCCTGTGATATTTTCACAGCAGAGGAATTAGTCCAGTAGTTGAGATTCTTTAGGCTGAATATTTTCTTCTTTACGTAAACGTTTGTTTTTGTATTGCCTATTTAAAGGCACTGAAGCCTTCTTGAATAAGACATCTCGCAGTATCAATAGTTGCTTCCAATTTTTCCTTTTTTGCCTTCATCATTTCTCCAACAGATGGTTCTCATGGAAAGAGTTGTTGGTGTTCATATAAGGCAAGTAGTGTTCATTTTAGTGCTCAATAACGTATTAAAATATTTAAGTTCCCAACCATGAGGAGAATCTACTACCGAGCCAACAATCCATCATTCAACAAGGTTCAAGCATAGTGTCCATGATACAATTTTAGAACATTTTAAGTACTTCCTCTTATTCTCAGACAATTTTAAAGAAGAAAGAACATTTATGAAGTATTGCAAATTATTCCTAAATGGATATTTGTTTCAACTGTTTTTTTCTCTTTTGTGTTGAGTATACTGCCTTAGTTTGCTCCTTAGACTTTGTATTTAATATACACCCAACGATAATTGGGCTCAGCGATCTCGTTGAACCCACTTTGCGGAAGGATAAATGTTGCACCATTGCAATTAGGTGTGCATCGATTAACAATGCTCGCAAGAACAAATTGTGGAGAAGATTTGCAGCCATCACCCACACATTCTACCCTCACATAATCACCACAATTTAGTCCAAAGTTCCACACCTCATCACTTGCTGATGCATGAAAAGGACCTCTTCCTCGACATGAAGGAGCTGCACATAAATATAAAATTAGGATAAGATTGACTCGAAAAGTCAAAGCATGAGGTGTAAATGAGCATATATAGCTAAGCTGAAAGCTCGCTATTTCCTTGTTTATTGCTTCATGAAAAAAACAATTTTAATAATTTAGTAAAAATGAAGATAATGACATTTTATCAAATAATTAATTGACATGAATTAAAGAATATTTTGATTTATTCATATAATTCAACCATTTTATCAAACAAGTAATTAGTATAAAGTAAAAATCTATACTAATAAAACTAAAATATAGAAAATTTGGTATACTAAGAAATTTTATGAATAACAAGTTTTATTTTCGTAATAGATGTAATATGGAATTACGCGGACTTTGGAGTAACTGATAAGGCTACCCTTTCGTGACTGAAATGTCACATATTTAAGTCACAAATATAATTTCTTTATAAAACATGTAAAGAAAATATAATTTAGTTATAGCAAAAATTTATTACATGTTACTTCTTGTTAATACAATTCATCTTCCCATTTTAAAAGGAAGAAAAATTAAAAAGTTTATAAATTTACAAGAACATGATCAAAGAATAAAATTTTTGAGATATTATAATGAATGCATAGTTTATCGTGTGATATAATCTTTGCAGCACTTTTCGGTCTCTAATTACATAGTGCGGGGCCAGCCGGGGAGGGGAAAGAGAAAGAAAGAGAGGACTGTTTTAAGATGTAATGATAATAGTTGAATGCTTACTAATGGAAGGACCAGCGGCTGAATTCCAAGCGGTTCCAGTGCCACTGTATTCCATTGCCAAAACGTCGAGTTTCAACAGTAATGTCACCAGAAAGGCAATAACTGAGGTTTGGAGCAAACTCATATCTCTCTCTTGTTTATAGAGAAGATTGATGGTAGCTTTGTTACTTGAAGATCACTAAATACATATACAGAGACTATATATACAGAGAGGCACTCAGGCAGCTTGTTCGCAAACCTAAAATTCTTGTACGCGATCAATTTATGATTTTATGTTAGCCCATCTGATATGCAATTTTCCGATTTGAAAATGCTGTGAATTTGTCGTTACGAATGACCATCGAATTCAACCCTTGGAGACGATTGGACGAGGTTTTCTTATACGTCCATCGTTGGGTATCATTCTTAGTAAATTTAATTCAAGGATGTATCAGTAATTATATATAATTTACATGAATGCTATAAACAAAGTAGTGTTAAGAAATTAATTGTTCAGAGTTTGTGTAATACTAACACACTTATATATAATAAATATTGAAAAGTTAAATTGTTTTCAGGTCATCCCTTACGTCATGAATAACTGTATAATTAATTTCAATTGAGAGGATTTTGGCCGTTTGGTTTGGCATTATCTGATCAAGAAGACACTGAATCGTTACTGCATTCCCATTCGTAACCATTGCATTATTATAATATAATACTATGTTATATGTCTGTCCTTTTC
Organism: Erythroxylum gracilipes; assembly: GCA_026413385.1. NCBI lineage: Eukaryota > Viridiplantae > Streptophyta > Magnoliopsida > Malpighiales > Erythroxylaceae > Erythroxylum > Erythroxylum gracilipes. The sequence goes on from JANZLC010000009.1 coordinate 9,910,652, forward strand.
TATCTCCACTATAGTACAAAAAAAAGGTATTTTGTGACGTTTTTTAAACGTCACAGAATGTCCAAAAACGTCACAAAAGACGTTGTAAAATGTAATATAGACAAAAGGTTTCTGCGACGTTTTATATAAAACATCACGAAAAATATTGATATTTTGCGACGTTTATAAAAATTTCACTAAAAGTAAATTTGACATATTGTACCTCAAGAACAATTCTCTTAACAGCTAAGAAAAGACTTAATAGACTTGTATTGTACCTCGATCAATTCTTCTCCACCGCACACACGATTTAATTCTTCCACTATAATGCAAGGAGATTTGGTGTATGAGTATATATATATATATATACATATATATATGTACTTCCTAGCAGCAGTGAACGTTGAAATGGGGAACATTCCATTATAATTATGCAAATCATCTCGATCAATTGTTCATGTAAAAGTCACTTACCTTGCAATGATTCCACATTTGTCCTTTTACATAAAATATTTAATGTGATAGATTAAATATTACCTTGTAAATTGAGTTGCAACAAGTAATAGGTCGATAACAATCGAAGTTTTTCTATTCTCTACCTTTCGGGATCAATTTGATGAAGGTTTTGTTGATATTAGTGAGTAATTTTCTACTTCTGAAAAATTCCATAATTGCATCCACTACTATGTCATTGTTGAGAGACCATGCTTTGATGAAGAAGTTGTTATTAAAACCAATTGAGTCTCGGAGCCTTTAGAGCATTGAGGGAATTCAGAGTTGTTTCCACCTCTTTGCATTGTGACAAGCTTGTACAAGAATTTAGCTTCTTGTAAGTATAAACAATCCTTCATTACGTCTTTAATTAACTCTTAGAGGAGTTAGCATTGGTGGCAGTGTTCGTCTAACCGGAGAAGTAGTTAGAAGCTTCTTGTTATAGTTGCTTTTGATAAGAGATGTTGTGATTATCATTTTGAATAGAAAGTGATTTTCTTGATTCATTTCCTAGTTATCTGTTGGCCCCCGTTACCGGAGCCCAACTCTCTTGCTTAAAATCGTGAAACTTGAGCGTGTGTGTAACCTTGAAGGGC
>JANZLC010000009.1:9911818-9925254 GCA_026413385.1 Erythroxylum gracilipes
TTGTGGAAAATAGCTAATTTAATATTAAGGTTGACAAAAATATCATTCCCTAAGAGAAAGTCATTTCCTTTGTTGTTGACGCTTTTAATTAGTAAATTGTTAAAATCTTTTCTTAATTAGTTACTGCACAAATTTGTCATTTTCATATTTATTTTAGTCGCATTAAATTTCGTAGTTGTTAAGAAATTTATTTTAAGTAAATTTTGTTATAAAAAAAGAAAAAATTTCTTTACATTAATTTTAATTTTCTTAAATTTTCATCCAACCGGATTTCAAATATCGTTAGCTAGCGTAGAATTAAAATTTTCGCATAATCCCTGTGGACACGACTCGGTTCTTACCGATTTATTACTTACTTCGACAACCGTGCACTTGCGGTTCACGAACACACTATCTTTGACTAACTAAAACCAGAAAATCGTGAAATACAAATATGAAACTTCAAGGACTTAGTCAAATTGAAAAATAAACACATGTTATTTTGAATCAATCTTCAACACTCCCCCTTGATTCAAAATTTCAAGGATGGACTACTTCTCTTCTAATATAATGCACTTCTCATCACTATCTTCAAACTTGTTAATATACATTATCATCAACTTATAGATATTGGAGCACATCTCTCCATGGTGCTCTTCTCACCAACAATTTTAAAAAAGAGTTTCTTCTTATGCCACTTGTGCCATGTTTGTTTCTTCATTTTGATATCTGCAGTTTTTTTTTTTGCAAATTATCAAATCTCTTGTACTTGAAGCATTGTGGTTTTCCTTTGTGTGAACAATCCTTCTCTTCATGGCCAGGCTTCCTATAACTTGTACATTCGAGAATTTTAATTTTACCTTTTGAATAGAAACTCTTAACCATGTATGATTCTTGCGACCTTGTCACCATTTTCTCCGTCCCTCATTATTCTTCTTTGGTCCGCAACTTGAAGACCATTGATTAACTCTGCAAAGGTTATATTTGATAGATCTTTAGTAACTTCAAGAGATGAAATTTTTGACTCGTATCTTTCGGGAAGCATCACAAGAAGCTTGTCTATAACCCTTTGAGTAGGAAATTCTTCACCAAGTAACTTGAATTGATTGACAATGGATATAACTTTAGTCCCATATTCCTTGACACCTTCAAAATTCTTCATTTTTGACATCTCAAATTCCCTTTTGCGATTTAAAATTTGCATCATCTTAGTTTAAGGGTTGCCCTCAAATTCTTCTTTTAGTTTCTCCCATGCTTCTTTAAGAGATTCATATGCCATTATTGATGTGAACCCCATAAATTGAGATCTAGGAACCTATGAACAAGTTGTTGAGAGGAATTTCCAGAAAAAGCTAAATCAGTTATGTTTTCAAGAAAAACCTCGAATAATATTAAAGAAACATAAACCAAAAATAAAAAGAAGGATATTGATGCCACACACTAGGAAAAGAAGAGTTTAAAAGTGATAAGTTAGATGAATGCCATAAGGAACAACCTTGATAAGTTCTTTTTTTTTGGTACAGACAACCTTGATAAGTTCTAAGTTCAATAAAGAACCAACAAAGTGAATAACCTTACCAAAAAACGTAAAACAAATTCCAATATGAGTTCTTGTACAAAATAACGATTATATAGGCTAAAGAAAACTCTAATCAATCTTCTAGCAATTATTTATTCCTAAAAATAAGGAAATCCCTAAGATATAGGGAAACCTTTTCAAATCTTATTCCTAATGCCAAATATAAAAAATGGACTTTTAGGCTGCCCTAATTAGTTAGAAATCTCCTTGAAATCATCAAAATAACCTAGTCTTCTAATTAGGCCAAATAAACAGCTAATTAGGCCCATTTAATACGTGAATTAAGGTGATAAGGCTTATTGATCTCTCCAAGCCCAAATCAGCTTCTATTGTTGCTTGTTTAGCCCAAACATCTTCAATCAGTCCATTAAGAGCTTCCTTCATCCTTTTAGCTTTAGCTCGAGTTATTAGACCTCCACCAATGCGTAATGGATCATCAAAATATGTTAAACTAGATTGCACCATCATTTGCATGTCTTTTCTAGGTTTCCATCATTCCCCCTCTCCTCAAAAGGATTCGTCCTCGAATCTTCATCACCTACATCAAATGGAGATCGGAAACATTAAATGTAGCACTAACATTGTACTCACCTGGTAGATCTAGCTTGTATGCATTGTCATTAATACGTGCAATTACTTAGAATGAGCCATCTCCTCTTGGATGTAGCTTAGAACGACGTTTTTTCAAAAATTGCTCCTTCCTCAAATGAACCCAAACCCAATCTCCTAGTTCAAAGATCACTTTCTCACACCCTTTATTGGCTTGAGAAATGTATTGTTCCATCCACTTTTTGATTTGATATCTAACCTTTTCATGCAATTGCTTCACCAATTTAGCCTTCTTTGTACCATCTAAACTAACACGCTCATCAATTAATAAAAGTGTTAAATCTCTCAGAGTCAAGGGATTAAAGCTCTTATAATCATCACTTGCACATATTAAACACTCTTAATGATAAGGATTTCACTAGCAATTATATACACTTCATCATCACTCCCCTTTGATTTTGGTGTGTAGTCATCATCAGATTCACCTTCAGTCTCAACATCACCATCTCCCCTCAAAATCATCACTCGCTTATCTGGGCACTGGGTTACAATGTGTCCTTTTTCCAATCACTTAAAACATTTAATACCTCTATTTCTAGAGGTTTAGGAGTTAGAATTACATTTATCTAGTCAATTGGCCTCTCACGATTTCGTATCCTAGATAAAATAAGTTGATCCCACCAAACAATAGCATAGTCAGTAAACTCAACAACAACAAGTTTTACCTTTGTCACTTCAGAGTAATTATGATAATCAAAGACCAACTCCACTTTCTTTTCCCACTTTAAGTATACATCAGGATCATTCTTGCCCAAAAATGATGGAATCTTCATTTTAATGTTTCCCAAGTTTTGATCATAATGATCTATCCGTTAACCCCTTTGACTGCCTCTATCTTGATCAAATCTATTATTGGCCTCTCCCACATTAAAATCATCACTATCATCTTCTTTATGTTCAACATGGTATCTTGTCTATGCAAGGCAGCAATGGCATCATTCCATCTTGTCCAAGATTTCATCAAATCTAACCTCCATGCACTCAAAGTGTTGATGCAAAGTTCTCTATTCGAATGTCTCTCTTGTCTTTCCTTCTTCAGCCATTATAGCAATCTGATAAATAATGACTTTGAAAAAAAACAAACCTCACAAGTTTTTCGACCAATAAGTGTTCGACTCTTTTAAGGCTTTTAACTAGATTGTAATCACTCTTGCCTTTTATCACATGATTCACTTAAATTAGTTATTTAAGGAACTAAAGAAACGTTGATAAAAAGCGATTACCTTGCAATGCACACCTAACTTATCCAAAGAACTCAACTAGATTAAGGAACAAAGAAAACAGGATGGGGGTAAGAGCTTAAACAATGAAACTGGACAAGATAACAAAGAAAAAAAGATGAAACAAAGGTGAATCAACAAATTTTTTTTTTACTAATTTCAGATTTCAGATAGGAATAAGCAAATCAAGTACTTTTTTTTGCTCAACTTAAATATGCCCTCTTTGCAAAACTAAGCCTCAACTATTTTCTTCTTTTTAGTTTTTTTATCTTGTTTTCTTTTCTTTTCTTTTCTTTTTTTAACAAATCACAGCTGAGGCTATCAAAAGATTAAGATGAAACATAAATGAAATAATAAGAAAGAGCAATCAATTTAGCAAATTAACAAGATGCTTAGATTTGCAAAGTTTGAGAAGGATATAAGAGAAAAGATTGCAATAAGAAAAACAACCAGATTTGCAAGAAACATCTATGGAAGAATGCAACCAAATTTTCAAGATCTGCAAGAAATGTGTATGGAAGAAAACAATCAAGATTTGCAAGAAACGCGTACGAAAGAAAACAACTGGATTTCAAGGTTTACAAGAAAAATGTAAGGAAGAAACCAGCAAAAGCAACAAGAAAATTGAAACAAAATAAGTGATATGCACCAAACTAATTTAGAATAGCCTAAGCTCTGATACCAACTGATGTGGACCTTGTAAATTGAGATCTGGGAACCCATGAATAAGTTGTTGAGAGGAATTTCCAAAAAATCTAAACCAGTTTTGTGTTCAAGAAAAACCTTGAATAATATTAAAGAAACACGAATCAAAATTATAAAGAAGGATATTGACGCCACACTCTAGAAAAAGAAGAGATTGAGAGTGATATGTCAAATGAACGCCATAAGAAATAACCTTGATAAGTTCTAAGTTCAATGAAGAACCAACAAAGTGAATAACCTCAACAAAAAACGTAAAACCAATACCAATATGACTTATTGTACAAAGATAACAATTATATAAGCTAAAGAAAACCGTAATCAATCTTTTAGCAATGATTTATTTCTTAAAATAAGGAAATACCTAAGATATAGGAAAACCTTTTCCAATCTGATTCCTAAAGCCAAATATAGAAAGTGGACTTTTAGGAAGCCCAAATAAGTTAAAAATCTCCTTGAAGTAATTGTTAAGGCTACTCCTTTCTGATTGGGAAATCTCCTTGAAGTAATTGTTAAGGCTACTCCTTTCTGATTGGAACATCACAGGTTTGAGTAACAAAAAAGTCTCATTATAAAAAATGCAAAGAAAAGGCTACCTCAAAAGCGGAGCTGATAGTTAAAGCAGAAATTTATTACATGTTCCTCACTTCCTGTTAATACAATTCATCTTCCCATTTTAAAAGAAAGAAAAATTAAGAAGTTTATAAATTTACAAGAACATGATCAAAGTATAAAAATTTAAAATATTATAATGAATGCATAGTTTATCATATGACATAATCTTTGCAACACTTTTCAATCTCTAATTATATAATGCAGGGGCCAGTCGGGGAGGGGAAAGAGAAAGAAAGAGAAGACAATTTTAATATGTAATGATAATAGTTCAACGCTTATTAAGGGAAAGACCAGCAACTGAATTCCAAACAGTTCCAATGCCATTGTATTCCATTGGCAAAACGTCCAGATTCAACAGTAATGTCACCATTCCGGTTCACAATTTAGAGGTTAATTAACTGGTATTAACCAACCGGCTTATTACTTAACTAGACTATTTTTTCTTTGAATGGTTAAAATTAAAAACTAAACTGAAAATCAGTCCCGTTCATACTTAATCCAGTCGAATTGGTCGGTCCGGTTGGTTTTTATGTCATTGATATATATATATATATGTTATAATTTAACTTACATACTTTTTTCTCGAATTATAGAATGAATGAAGCTGCAACTGATGAGTGGTCATGTTGTGAATGGTAAAGTTATGTTGTATTTACTTTAATTTGAACCAAATAATTAATGTATAATAATTTTAGTTGAATTATTATGTATCTTCTTCTAGTTTAGCTAAAGCCAAGAAGTTGTTGGAAGAATGTGTCAATAAATCAACTCCTGAGGGAAGATTTTTGACTATTTTAATTGATGCCTTCGAACGTGAAAGGACCCTTCTTGGGAATCCAAACATAGGAAAGTCCTTTACCTTTTCTATTGAGTCTTATATCACTCGGAATCTAGAAAAATAATTATTTCTTTTCCTTTAAGATGAAATTGCCATGAAACTTTATTTATTATTTTACTTGTAAAAATTGTTAAATTTCTAATTAAAATCTGGTATTACTTTCTAACATATCATTATATTATATTGCTTACCATATTTCAATATTTATATGTATTATTATTTTATTGTTAATAAATACTAATGATTAAGAATAGTAGTTAGCTTAAATTTCTGATATTTTGATCTTATTAGCATTAAAATTTTAGGTATATTTATCTTTTAATATCCAAAAAGTATTAATTTTCAAAATTTAAATTATTGGCCATGTGTTTTTCAATAATATGTTTAAAACTTTGAAAACATTTTACAACTTTTAGATGTTCCATTCTATTTTCACCAAAAATTTGCATCAATAGAGGTGTACTATGTACAGCAAGAATCATTAAAGAATAATTTGTTTATAAATCTATAAATTTAAATATATTTATAGAGTTTGAATGCAATAGGTGAAAATTTTAATTATTTCAACTTTTGGAGACGATTTTAAGAATTCGTCACTAAAGGCTTGACATTTGTCGACGAAAATGCTAAACCGTCGCAAAAATGTGGAGCCTTTTACGACGAATCCTATTAATAATTATGTGTGACATTTTTTACAAAGTGGTTAAATTTTTACACCTAGTTTATTGTAAAATATCCTCATCGTCATCGGAATCGACCTCCATAAAAAACTCAAAAAGGTTTTCATCTGTGTTGTTCTGGCCTATAAAGGTTTACTCGTAGGAGTGAGTTTTAAGAGATTCAATGTTCTCCTCCATAATGTCATTTTTAGCGGTAGTTTTCTTTTGACGACTATACTCAAGGTTGTCTACTTCTTCAAACGAGGCGAGTGGTAAAGAAAAGAGAGGGTTGTCATGGAAAGAGTGAAAGTTTTGAGAATTGTGTGAAAGAATGATTGTTTATTTCTTACTTCTGTACACCGTAGAAATAGAGAATATATATACACTTGTTCTTCTAATGCTACAGCTGTACAATCTTTACGGTTACAACAAATGGAATATCCAGATATTGTGTGGCTTATAGAATGATCATGTTGATGGGCCTGTATCTTTGTGGGCTGTGAGAGATTTGGGTGTTGCCGGATGATCCATATCCTTTATATGCCCCCTCAAACTCAAGCTACGTGGGCCATGGAGATTGAGTTTGTCACACAACTAGAAGTGGCGTTCGACAGTCATAGGTTTCATAAATAGATCAGCGAGTTAGTCCTCCGAGCTAACATAATTGATTTCAAGGGTTCCATCAGCGACGCGATCACGGATGAAATGCACATCGATTTCAATGTGCTTCGTGCGGGTATGAAAGATAGCATTCTGAGACAAGGCGCGAGCACCATTGTTGTCGCACCAGAGGACGGGCCGATGAGAGGCGAAAACCCTAATTCGGAGAGGAAAGATAAAAGCCAAATAATTTCAGTTGATGGAGACGAGAGGGCCCAATATTCTGCTTCAGTGCTGGAGCGAGCTACAATCGGTTGCTTTTTGGAGCTCCAATGGATGAGGCTTCCTCCCAGAAAAACACAGCCACCGAAGGTGGATTTACGATCGTCGACAGAACCAGCCCAGTCAGAGTCAGAAAAAGCTTGAATCTACAAAGGAAATGAAGAAGATCAAAAAACAAGCTAGTGGTCAGCAATACCACGTAAGTATCGAAGAACCCTTTTTAACGCAAGCCAGTGTGGTTGAAGGGGATTAATTAAAAATTGACTCAATTTGTTTACAATGAAGCAGATATCTGGATGGCTGTAACACAAATACTGAAGACCACCGACCAAGCTGCGATAATCGGAAGGATCGCAATGGGAGCACCATCAAAAGCAGAGAGCTTTTGGCCAGAAGAAATAGGAGTTGAACATGGCTTACAGGTAAGCATATTATCCCTTTGTAGAAGATCATAAATGTATTTGTGTTGAGATAGATACAAAGCAGTAGGAGTTCGACGAACCTCAAAACCCAAAAAATAATGCAGAGAGCCAAGAGACTTGAGAGCAAATTGTTTGTGTAATCGACTAATAAGATGTTATATTTCCTATGTATTATTGCCAATAATGAGTATGTCATCAACGTAGATCAAAATGTATAGTTTGCACTTGTTCTGATGAAGATAGAATAAAGAGGTATCACACTTTGAGGGCATAAATCCCTACTGCTGAAGAGTCTATTTGAGAGTGTAAAACTAGGCTCAAGGAGCCTGCTTGAGCCCATATAGGAGTTTAGAGAGATGACATACATGAGTAGAATAGCAAGAGTTTACATACCCTTGTGGATGATGAATGTAGACTTCATCTTGTAAGACCCCATTGAGGAATGCATTATTAATGTCAATCTATTGAATGTCCCACTGAAATGAGATAGCTAGAGATAGGATGACCTTAATTGTGGAGGATTTAACAACTGGACTGAAAGTCCTAGTAAAATCCAAACCTGGAGTTTGATTGAACCCTTTAGCCACTAATTGAGCCTTTGCTTTGTCAAAGGAGCCATATGAATGATACTTTACATGAAATACCCATTTTGCACCCAAGACATTCATGCTAGGAACATAAGGAATAAGAGTCCAGGTCTGATTATTGTGTAGAGCATGCATTTCATCATTCATAGCAGCCTTCCAAAGAGGATCTTGTAGGGCAAGGGCAACAGAATGGGGTGCAGTGATAGGTGAGGGAGAGAGAAGGGTGTGGTAGAGTTTAGGTTTAAAAATGCCACTCTTGGAGCGAGTTTGCATTAGGTGAGTATTGGTGAGGGGAATCAAAGGAACAGTGGGTACAATGGCTGGGGAAAGAGAAGGAGAAGAGGAAATAAGTGGAGTAGAGGAGCTAGGAAGAGAAACGGAAGGAGAATGGAAATTGGAAGACAAGGGAGGAGAATTTACTTGTAATGATTATGAGTCCAAAGAAGCCCTTGAAGACCAGTCCTTCGGCAGGGAACTGCTGACAGTAGGTTGTACAGAACAGGATGGGGATTTGAGGAGGGAAAGAGGTATAGTAGAATGTGCTTTGTGGGATGGTGGAGGTAAGGGGAATTTATGTTTAAAAAGAAGAGGATAGGCATATTCTGTTTCATTAAAAACAACATGGCGAGAAATATAGAGTTGTCCATTAGCACTGAGGCACTTATACCCACGGTGAAAGAGACTGTAGCCAAGAAAAAGACACTTAGAAGTGTGAAAATTGAATTTATGAGAGGAATAGGGTCATAAGTAAGGGTAACAACTACAGCCAAAGGACTTCAAATGGGTATAGGTGGGCTTTTTGTTATACAGAAGCTCAAATGGTGATTTATGATGGGTATTTGGGCTTGGTAATTGATTTATGAGATAGGTGGCTGTGAGAAAGGCTTCTAACCAGAAGGAGAGAGGCATAGAGGTATGAGAAAGAAGGGTTAGACCCATTTCAGTGATGTGATGATGTTTCCCTTTAGAAACACCGTTTTGCTTATGTGTATAGGGACAGGAGAGTCTAGGAATGATGCCTTGGGCTGCAAGGTAAGGTAGAAAGGACTGGTATTCACCTCCATTGTCAGTATGAAGGGCTTTAATTTTGTGATTAAATTGTAGTTCCACATGTGTCTTGAATTTTAGGAAGGTGGAGAAAGCTTCGGATTTTAGCTTAAGGGGGTAAAACCAAGTAAATCTAGTATAAGCATCAATACAAATAATGTAATATCTATGACCTTCTGTGGAAAGAGTTGGAGAGGGACCTTATATGTCCGAATACACAATTTCAAAGGGCTTAGTAACATTAATTGAGTGATTTTGAAAGGGAAGTTGATGTAACTTTCCAAGCTTACAAGCATCACAGAATTTTAAAGTATTCATATCAACATGAAGATTCATAGATTTGGCAATCTTTGATAGAATAGATGGAGAAGGATGACCCATTGTAGTATGTAGCACATTTGCATCTACGATAGTGACATAGGCTTTAGGGGAGGCAGAACCAATGGAGGGAGGAGCAGTAGATGTGATAGGAGAGGATTTAGATGTGGTCTTGAGGTGGTACGACCCATCCTTGAGAGTTCTCTGCAGAAGAGTGGTCCCTGAAAGCTTGTCCTTAAAGAAACAACCATTATTAGTAAATTCAATAACAATATCATTGTCTTTAGTAAGTTTAGAAATGCTTAAAAGGTTATGGGTTATTGAAGGCACATGCAAGATGTTTGTGAGATGTAATGGTGTAGGTGAAGTATTAAATTTGAAAGAAGATGAACCAGTGTGTAAAATGGGTAACAAATTACCATTGCCTACGGTTAAGTGATCATTTCCAGTGTAGGGAGAGCTGATGCTTAGGTTTTGAATGTCAGGAGTGACATGATTGGTTACACCACTGTCAACAAACCAAGTAGACTCAGTAGATGGTTCTGATGATGCGACTTGCTGTTGAGGAACAACATAGTTGTTAGAAGAACTGGAATTTGCATAATTTGCTTGAGGATAGGTATGATATCCAGTATATGTTTGCATAGGTTGAGAAAAGTATCTCCAGGGCTACTGAAGCTGTGGAGGACCTTGACAGTTGTGATTAAATCTTTTATGACACTGCAGAGCTGAATGGTTGGGCTTTTGACAAAGTTGGCAGAAAATTTAAGAGTTATTCCTACCTCCTCTTCCTCTTACATTTCTGCCACAACTAGAATGTCTGCCACCAACAAAGGTAGATGAAGGAGTGTGGCTTGTAAGATTGGTAGATGGTGTTGGAAGCAAAGATACAGCATTCTGTTGTTCCAAGCGGGTTTCATGTATGAGAAGAGAGCTTTGAATATCCTGAAATAAGGAAAATTCCATAGTATTTGATAATAAACAGACAATAGGATCATAATCATGTCCTAAACTAGCAAGGGCACTGAGGATTAGTTCAAAATTAGAGACTGGATGACCAGCCAACAGAAGTGCATCACCAATAATTTTTATTTTCTGCATATATGTGCTTATAGTGTCAGATCCCTTTTTGATAGATGATAGTTGTTGTTTTAATTGCAGAACTTTAACCATGCTTGTTTGAGCAAACAGTTTCTCAAGAGTATTCCAAGCTTCAACGGAGGATTGAGAATGAGTGATAAGGCTGACAATGTCATCATCAACTGTTGATAATAACCAGTAGAGAAGAAGCTGGTCAGATCGATGCCATAAGCGATACTCAGGGTTGGGCTGAGAGGAGTTGTCATCGAAATGAGAAAAAGCAACAAGGATAACAGATAAAGAGGAGATAAATTTCTCTAGCTCCTCGGCACGAATTGCAACAAAAACTTGGGCTCTCCAAGTGATATAGTTTGATCGGGTAAGCTTGGTAATGGTAAAATTCAGAGACTTGGCAAGAGAAGGAAAGTTGAGGAGCTGATCAGATGGTGAATCAACAGTAGCAGTGGAAGAGGAAGGAGAAGCAGCCATAGACGTTGGTCTAAGATAGCTCTGATACCATGAAAGTTTTGAGAATTGTGTAAAAGAATGATTGTTTATTTCTTACTTCTGTACACTGTAGAAATAGAGAATATATATACACTTGTTCTTCTAATGCTACAGCTGTACAATCTTTATGGTTACAACAAATGGAATATGCAGATATTGTGTGGCTTCTAGAATGATCATGTTGATGGGCCTGTATCTTTGTGGGCTATGAGAGATTTGGGTGTTGCCGGATGATCCATGTCCTTTACATGCCCCCTCAAACTCAAGCTACGTGGGCCACGGAGATTGAGTTTATCACATAACTAGAAGTGGCGTTCAATAGTCATAGGTTCCGTAAATAGATCAGCGAGTTGGTCCTCTAAGCTAACATAATTGATTTCAAGGGTTCCATCGGTGACGCGATCACGGATGAAATGCACATCGATTTCAATGTGCTTTGTGCGGGCATGAAAGAAAGCATTCTGAGACAAGGCGCGGGCACTAGAGGACGGGCCGATGAGAGGGCGAAAACCCTAATTCGGAGAGGAAGGATAAAAGCCAGATAATTTCAGTTGATAGCGATGAGAGGGCCCGATATTCTGCTTATGTGCTGGAGCGAGCTACAACCGGTTTCTTTTTGGAGCTCCAATGGATGAGGTTTCCTCCCATAAAAACACAGCCGCCGGAGGTGGATTTACGATCGTCGACAGAACCAGCCCAGCTAGAGTCAGAAAAAGCATGAATCTGCAAAGGAAATGAAGAAGATCAAAAAACAAGCTGGTGGTCAGCAATAGCACGTAAGTATCGAAGAACCCTTTTTAACGCAACCCAGTGCGGTTGAAGGGGATTAACTAAAAATTGACTCAATTTGTTGACGATGAAGCAGATATCTGGACGGCTGTGACACAAATACTGAAAACCACCGACCAAGCTACAATAATCGGAAGTATTCGCAATGGGAGCACCATCAAAAGCAGAGAGCTTTTGGCCAGAAGAAACAGGAGTCGAACATGGCTTACAGGTAAGCATATTAGCCCTTTGTAGAAGATCATAAATGTATTTGTGTTGAGATAGATACAAAGCAGTAGGAGTTCGACGAACCTCAAAACCCAAAAAATAATGCAGAGAGCCAAGAGACTTGAGAGCAAATCGTTTGTGTAATCGACTAATAAGATGTTGTATTTCCTCTGTATTATTGCCAGTAATGAGTATGTCATCAACGTAGATCAAAATGTATAGTTTGTACTTGTTCTGATGAAGATAGAATAAAGAGGTATCACACTTTGAGGGCATAAATCCCCACTGCTGAAGAGTCTGTTTGAGAGTGAAAAACCAGGCTCGAGGAGCCTGCTTGAGCCCATATAGGGCTTTAGAGAGATGACATACATGAGTAGGATAGGAAGAGTTTACATACCCTTGTGGCAAATGAATGTAGACCTCATCTTGTAAGACCCCATTGAGGAATGCATTATGAATGTCAATCTGTTGAATGTCCCACTTAAATGAGACAGCTAGAGATACGATGACCTTAATTGTGGAGGATTTAACAACTGGACTGAAAGTCTCAGTAAAATCCACACCTGGGGTTTGATTGAACCCTTTAGCCACTAATCGAGCCTTTTCTTTGTCAAAGGAGCCATCTGAATGATACTTTACACGAAATACCCATTTTGTACCCAAGACATTCATGCTAGGAACATAAGGAACAAGAGTCCAGGTCTGATTATTGTGTAGAGCATGCATTTCATCATCCATAGCAGTCTTCCAAAGAGGATCTTGTAGGGCAAGGGCAACAGATTGGGGTGTAGTGATAGGTGAGGGAGAGAGAGGGGTGTGGTAGAGTTTAGGTTTGAAAATGCCACTCTTGGAGCAAGTTTACATTGGGTGAGTATTGGTGAGGGGAATCAGAGGAGGAGTGGGTACAATGGCTGGGGAAAGAGAAGGAGAAGAGGAAATAAGTGGAGTAGAGGAGCTGGGAAGAGAAACAAAAGGAGAATGGAAATTGGAAGACAAGGGAGGAGAATTTACCTGTAATGATTGTGAATCCAAAGAAGCTCTTGAAGACCAATCCTTCGGCAGGGAACTGCTGACAGTTGGCTGTACAGAAGAGGATGGGGATTTGAGGAGGGAAAGAGGTAGAGTAGAATGTGCTTTGTGGGATGGTGGAGGTAAGGGGAATTTATGTTTAAAAAGAAGAGTTGTCCATGGCGAGAAATATAGAGTTGTCCATTATCATTGAGGCACTTATACCCATGGTAAAAGAGACTGTAGCCAAGAAAAAGACACTTATGTTAAGTCAAAATGACTTTACGTATTGAATTATTTTGATGACAACAAAAGAAAGAAGAAAAGCAGACGAAATGTAATCCTAACAAAAATCAGACGAAAGGCTTTGGAGATATAGTAGACTAAA
>JANZLC010000009.1:9935837-9953466 GCA_026413385.1 Erythroxylum gracilipes
TATGTGATTGGATTCTTGAATTTGAGGTGACATTAAGTATATGAGATATAAATCAGATCTGATGAAGGTGTTACTAACACATGAAATTAAGATTTCTACTAAATCGAAATGTATGGAAAACTAGCATGAATGAGCAGGCATTAGAATAAATCCATGTGAAAATCAGGGAAAATAAAATGAATTGAGAAAATCATTCGAGAAAAGAAGTCAATTGGGAAACTGAAAAAATTATAAGAGAATACTACCTCATTAAGGAATTAGATACTTAAAGAATTACAAGAACAAATCATGGGCATAAAGAGTTTTAGGTTATATTTGTTGGAGTTAACAATGCCCCTGACAGTATTATGGTATTGAAGATTAAACTGATCTAAGCAAAATTGTATCAATTAGTGACTATGATCATAGATGGTATTTTGAGTGTATTAGAAAAGTAAAGAGAACATATTGAATACTAGAGGAAATCTTGCATATCATAGAGGTAGAAACAATTATATGCCAAGTTTAATGAGAGTGAATCTTAGCTTGTTTGAATAAAATGTGGGTTGTATAGTATTTGAACATGGCACATGGGGAGACCCAAAGAAAATAGAGATAATGAAGAAGTGAGAAACTCCAAGGTATAGATATAAGAGATCGAGAGTTTTCAAAATTTAGCTAGAAATTGGACACTACAAAAAAAATGTTAAGGATTTTTCACTAATCTTAGTCCTTTGACAAAAATGTTGAGGAAAAATGTTTAAATCGTATGAGTGATAAATGTAAAAGGAATTTTGAGGAACTATAACCCCAATGTTAATTATGCCAAATGTATTTGGAGATTTCGCAATATATAATGAAGTTTCCCATTAAAGATTAAGAAGCAATTTGTTGTAACATCATAAAGTGATTCCTGTATACATAGAGATAATTAAGCATCATGAGTTGAAAGAATTGAAAATGAGACAGGGATAATGGATAGAGTTACTGGAAGATTATGATGTATAAATGAGTATTTCCTAGTAAAGCTAGTGTCTTAATCTGATGCATTAAACAGAAAATTCAATAACAATATATCACAAATTTACATATTTTGGTTACCAAACCTAGTGCAATGAAGAGCATTGAATGTTGAGGTGAATTTTGGCAAATCAAAGTACTATTAGCTGTTGAATTTAAGATCAGTTTCACATGAAAGGATTAGCAAAGCCTAAATTGAGGATTCAAAAATTGTGAATCTTATTGAGGAATTGAAAACGAATCTAACGTTTGAGTTGAATAGGAAAAATAATACTTTGTGATTGAAATAAGAAGTATGTATACCCGATAAGGAGACTGTCAGAGAAAGCATAAGAAACAACCGAAGCTATACATCCTAGTAGGAATACACCGAATAGTACTTAACGGCAAAAGATGTAGAAATAAATGACTATATGTATGAGTTACCAACAGTCTTAACTGTTAGAGATATGCTTAAAGCTTATATTTTGGAGTTTATAGGAACATGAGATCAATGTATAGTTCTAACTGAATATAGGCATAACAATCGTTATCATAGAGATATCATTAGAATATTGTATGAGGCGTTATACGACAAAAAGAGTCATTTTCCCTTACAATGAAATGAAGAGGGCCTAAAAATGGTTAAAGGCCAGAATAAATTTGAGATACTGCTAGTTAGTGAAATGAATCTGTAATAGAAATTAAGTGGCTTATGAAAGATGAATGAATTTTATAGATCAACATCGAGGTTATGGAATATAATGAGATAGACATAAGAGTGGAGTGTATTAACATTGAAGAGATGTGAATTTTTAAAGGAAAGATGAATTGTTTCTAAGTGTACCACTTTGGTAAAGTGTGCTTAAATTAGGAAAAAGGATAAGTTAAGCTCGAATTGTATTAGGCCACATGAAGTCATTGAGAGCATAGGAACAGTAACTTATGAGTTATATTATCAATAAAGATGTATTGTCAACTTACGAAGTGAAAAATTTTAAGTAACCTGAATTATATTGAGGAAACAATTAAGATAGTTTGATATCTAAAGAAATAATTAGAGGATTGATTGATTACATTGACTTTGGTCAATTGGAAGAAATTATTCGCGTGATGAAGTTAAATAGGAAACGGAGAAGTATTTGAGAAAACAATGAGGAGAGAAATATAACATCCCGTTCCCATATTAAGAGTTAGAACCCAAAAATAAGGTACATGTGAGATCAATAAGGGATTAAGAAAAATGCATCTCATGCTCTTGCATAATGTTAGCATACACGCATGTTTAAGATAATTGTACATGCATCCATTGACATTCCAGGTATAATTGATTTGTTAATGTGATATTGTTGAGAATTGTGATTTATTTGCATTGAAATTCAAATTGGAGAATATAAATTGTTGATTTTGAATTTTGGTGAATTTTAGGAATAATTTCCAAAAAGGTTAAATATTACTATACTAGGAAAAATGATGCTTAGCGAGTAAATTGGTGAATAGAAAATAGAAATAAGGAACCAAATGATATTGTATAATTTTGAAAATGATTTTTGAAAATTTAGAGAGGACTTTAGAATTTGTGAGAAGAGATTATTGGAAAATTTTGGTGATAATTGGAATAAAAAGATAGGAGTTATGGAACTAGTTCAATAAGAACTAGTTAGTTGAGAACTAGTTAAAGTCTTAAGAATTGGACAAGTATCCAAATCTTAAGCTCACGTTCCTTTTTAACTTAGAAAGATAAAGACAATGTTGTTCTTGTCTTAAATATCTTCTTCGAGACTTTCTTCATCTTCTGGGAGCTTTATTTCTTTTAGAAATTTCTTACCCTCACAAACCAAGCCTTGCTCTCATTTTTAGCTTGCTACCTCTTTTTGTTATCTTCTTCACTATAACCGAAATACCTAACCTTACAACTCTTGACTGTTGATGATAGGGTATCATTGGAAAGCTAGGGTTCACTTGACTGTTTATGGTTCTTTATTGTTGCATAAGATGAAACATGCATTATGTTAGTTAGCCGTTGATGTTATAAAATGAAAATGTACATATGGTGAAACGCGAGTGAAAAACCAAGGTATACCGCATATGTTGATTTTACAGATTTAGTGATCAAAAGGTCATAGGATAGTGTTAAAATGATCTTTGGGAGTGAAAGATCAATAAAAATAGGAATAAAAAGAGTGAAAAAACTTTTGGAGATATGAAAGATGTTTGCTCTATTTTTGTTACTGTTGATATACGTGTATATTGGGATTCACTGTTGTTCACGCAGATTTCTGAGTGTTAACACAGATGAACAAAAATAAGTTTAGAAATAAGAAATAGGTGTAAGGTGATGCCTGGATATGAGAAAGAGTGATTAAATGGATTGTTAGAGAAGAAAATAAAAATGTAGAAAAATGAAAAAAGAAATGCAGAAAACGTGAAGAACAGTCGTGAATGAATTTTTTCTGTTCTTAATGTTTATGTTTAATTTAGATTTTTAGAGTTGTTTGTGAATGATTTTAGTAGAATGAGAATCAAAAATGAAGTGAAAATAATGGAAAATGTACAAGAGATGAAAAAGCGCAGCAGTGAAGAAAATGAAGAAGAGCAGGAAATTGAAAATGCGTGAATATGAGATGTTTTTGATATTGGTGTTAAATCTTGGATTTGTGAATTGTTGTGTCTTAATTAGCTGAAATGAAGTTAAAAGAGTTGGTTCAAGTGTTATTTGTGTTCAATGAAGAAGATTGAAGTGAGAATAAAAATCTGGAAAACTACAAATGGAGAAAAGAAGAAGAAGTTGTTCGGTGAAGAAGAGAAGAAAGAATAAGGATCATGGGTCATGATCGTGCAGGTGCACAACCGTGACTTGCGAGTTTTATGAAAAACAATTTTTTTTTGAACACCTGTCATCCAACTCACTATAACTTCTTCTCCTGACCTCTAAATGACATGGGACTTGAACCATTAGACTCGTAACACACTAATCTACATCTCCACCAAAAATCTTAGCCATCTTAAATTATTTGGGAGAGGTTGGGTGAAAAACATGGGACTGGTATGTTTTGGTGTGCACGGCCGTGCGTTGAAGTCTCACGACTATGATTTATTTTCGTTGGTGTGCACAGGCATGAGTTTTTGTTACACGCCTGTGACTCTTGCATAGCCGTGAGTTTATGTTGCACAGCTATGACTTAATTTATTAGTGGAGTTATTAGATTTAAGTTGAAAATGTTGACTGTGTTGGAACATGATAACTAGAAAGATTTCATGAGTAGGCTTCGGTATTTTAATAATATCTTGTTCTATAGTCATCCAAATGAGATGATTTTTAATTTAGAATAAACTAGAGACATAGGGATATAAATTATATGAGAAGTAGAATTTTGATGAAGTCTTTAAGACTTTCAGTTTCGGGATAGAATTTAACTATAGTGTACTGTTATAGAATGAGAATAGTCCAAAAATATTTGGAGTATAAAGTTCAAAATACTGAACCAAATTGAATGATTTTGGTGTCATTAGAAACTTAATTCAATTGGGAACATTTTTATAGAAGAAAGTGTTACCAAATTACTTCGTTTGGATTGTCTAATTGATCATGGAAAATAGACCCAAAGGTATGGAAATTTGGAGAAATTTAAAAGAAGAAAGGAGAGTTTGGATAATGTGTAATCTTGTATTGTTGGAATAACATTAGTGAATGAAGTGTTGATATCAAAGTACCAAAGGTATGAGTTTGTTTGGGAATAAAGATATTCACATGATTGAGGTTGTGATTCAAAGAAGAGGAGTAAAGTGTACCAAGTTAAAGTGAATGAGAATTTGATAATAAGAGCAAACAATGCTAACAATGAAATGACCAGTAATTGAGTTATAAAATGAGAATTTGGATAAGATGTGGAATTGGATAATATACCCGGGATTGTCATTGAGCATGCATTGTACATATTCCATATACACATTTATGCATAAATAAATGCTTATAATTGTGCAAAGTTATTAATGTGTGTGTGCAATGTGTATATTGCAATATTTGGATGTGTAGGATAAACGTCTGCATTCAGAATTTCCAGAACTTAGATGCAAATGCTAATCCAAAGCGTACTGTGAGTTGACCTAGATGGTCTCATTCACTGCTTGTTATGTTTTAAAATTATGCTTTGAATTACTATTGAAATGAAATGTGATTGTTCTGATTCCGCACATTGAATGTCCGAGGAAGTTTAATAAATGCATGAATAATAATATAAGTGCTCCTTGTATTTAAATTTGCCGAAATATGTGAAACACAAATTGATTGTTAAATGTCGTACTAAGTTTCAAAGAGAAATGTGAATATGCATATAAATGAAAAAGTGATTCTCAACTTTAATGTTGAATGTCGGACTAAGGTCCGATGACATGTGTAAAGTGAAATTAAGCAACTGATTGAAAAGATGTGAATGTGATGCATTTCATTTCATGAATGCATGAAAGATAAAAGCTGTTATGGCCAGAGTCGCCACCAAAAAAGAGCTTAAGGCTCAAACTGTGAAAAAAAGGAGCTTAGAGCTCAAAAAGTGTATAAGAGCCAAAGGCTCACTATGTAAAATGAGCCCGATATCTCCAACAGATACGGGATAGTTATTAATGAGCCCGGCATCTACAATGAATATGGGACAGTCATAGGCACTCAGTCACAACAATAACAAATTGACAGTGAATCTCATAAGCATCACATATGTATTTTATGTGTATGATTTGAATAATTTGACTGATTTTTTGTATGTGAGATATGTTCCAATGAATGTGAATTATGTGAATATGTGTACTGTATGTGTTGTGTGATTGAGTGAGCCATCGAGGATAGTCACTCACTGAGTTCGCAAAACTCACCCAAAATTTGTAATATTTTTCAGGCTCAAAAGAGTTACCCCGTTGGGCTAAAGGGAGTATAGCCACTGCATACAAGTAAGAGATAAAGGTCGGGATCAGTTTGCGTCTGCATTTGTACTTTCTTATTTTTGAATAAATTTGTATATTTCGCGATTTCTGTACAATATGCATTCGAATATTTCTGTATGTAAAATTTGGAAATGTTTTGTAAATGAGATTGATCAAAGTGTAATGATAATTGTGATTCCGAGTTTTATTAAATAAAAGTATGGGCTCAATTTTTATTACTAATTTCCACATATGCATATATTGTTTTTTTAAGGTACTAAAATTCGAGTGTTTGACTGTTTTAGCATGCCGCCTTGCGGGGTACGTACTCGGAGATCACTCAGGATGTCAGGAATGTGTCTCGAGAGGGTGGGGTACTACATTACTTTTCTATTTAGTTTTTATTTTCATTTTAATTATAGTTTTGGGCCTTAGACAAATTAGGATTCAATTAGTTCACTAATCCCTCATGGGATCAACGCCTCATATACTACGCTACAACTCATGTGCTTACAGAATATTGAGGTTTTTATAAAATTAAAACTTGGTCAATAGATATCCAAGATCAAACATAGTTGAAGTACCAAGATAAGGGGAAGACAAAACAGGATAAAATGACCCTTAAGTTTCCATTATTGATTAACTTTGCTCTTATTGATATCTTTACAGATTCAGTTGTTCAGTTTTATAAGTTTATTTTAATTTTAGTGAGTTTATTTTAACTTCAATTAATTCATATTTTGTTACCTTAGACAAGCTATATTTAAATTATTAGGTGGCTAATCTAATCCTTATAGGAACAATATTTTTTGTACTATAATATATGATTTGTATAATTGCAACCTAATAAATGTGTAAAGACTTTAGAATAACTTTAATCAGCTGTAATCTTCGTTCTATATTTGACTAGCTTCCAATTCTCTTTTAAATCTTCTCTACTAGTAGAATACAATCCCTAAAGGGTAATCTCCCTGTGGCTAAAGGCAATCCTAGGAAAATCCTAAGAGTTGTTTCATTTCTAAGCCATTTATAGTTGAGAGTCTCTCAATAAGTTGATTAACACTAGTTGAGAGGATAATGTGGGTTTTATTATGGTTAATGTCCAAAACTGAGAGCTTTTTAAAGTGCTTCAATGTTGGCATCAAGATCTTAATAAATTAACCTGTCTTAGAGAAAAAGCGAGTCATCAACGAAATATAGGTTGAATACTCTTACTATGAAACCTAAAGTCAAGATTCCTTGATATGTTATGCTTCAAAAACCTAGTCACTATTTCTATATAGAGAATAAATAGGTATGAGGATAAGGGATCCCCCTAATTGAGTCCCTTACCTCCTCTAAAAAAATTCATTTTAAACTCTATTAATAAGCATACTAAAAGATTTATTGGTGATGCAACACCTAATCCATTCCTTAAACTTACATGGAAATCCAAGGACCTTAAGTATTTAAAGAA
The DNA here is from genome assembly GCA_026413385.1 of Erythroxylum gracilipes. Classification (NCBI taxonomy): domain Eukaryota; kingdom Viridiplantae; phylum Streptophyta; class Magnoliopsida; order Malpighiales; family Erythroxylaceae; genus Erythroxylum; species Erythroxylum gracilipes. The sequence continues at coordinate 9,943,186 of JANZLC010000009.1, forward strand.
TGAAGTCTTAGCTGATGCTATCAAGTGCTTTGTTAAAGTCAACATTGATTCATAATTCCCCAGATAACCCTTCAAGAGTTCTTTAACAATGAGAAAATTATATCAAATATGTGTTCCTTCAATGAATGCATCCTGGTTCTTACTAATCACTAATTTAAGAACTATTCTTCACCTATTAGCTAGCATATTTGAAATTATTTTTTAGATGATACTGTAACAAGTTATAAGTCTATGCAAAAAAAATAAACGTTTAGGTTCTTAGGGGTTAAATAGAGGAAAGTTTTATGGATTTCTCTAAATAAAGCTCCCTTGTTGAAGAGTTCCAATACTACATCAATCACCAAGTTTTTCACTTATGGCTAGGCTTTTTGAAAGAATTACCCATTCAAACCACAAAGCTTCAAATGATCTGGTCAATATATCAAAATCTTCATTACTAAAATGGAAATTGATGCAAGGTTTGAGGGATTGAATTGAGAAGGTAACTGATGAATTAAAGCCAATTGAGTTTTTAAAAACTTGATAACTTCCTCCATTAAAGCTTCTTGGTTGGAAGTAAATCTTCACTCTTGTGTTAAGACTAAACATATTCTATTTGTATTCCTTCAATTATGGTGTTATAGAAGAAAATGGAGTTTCTTTCCCCTTCCTCTAGCCAATTATAGATTCCTCCATTAAAGCTTCTTGGATAGAAATAGATATTCCTTCTTGTGTCAAGATTGAACATATTCTATTTGTATTCTTTCATGCAATTATAGTGTTATAGAAGAATTTGGAGTTACTTTCCTATTCCTTTATCCAATTAATTCTAACTCTTTGCTTCAGAAGTGAGCAGTAATCCTTAGTTGATTTTAGGTACCTACTAAATGTTTCCTTTTCATCCTTTAATAGATTCTTACTTCCATGATTACAAAAATGGTTTTGCTGAATATCATATAATTTCTCTTTAGGAGTGTCAATAGCTTATCTTGTACTCTTGGCTCTCCTTTCATTCAGTCTTTTAAGCTTTTATTTTATACCCTTAAATTTCAGAACATAATTATATTCCTTATTGTCTTGTATACTTGTTTGAATATGTTTTTGAAACCACTTCTTGGAACCCTTCATCTTGAGCAAAGAAGTTGTTAAATCTAAAAAGGCATCTTCTACTGATTTTGTTGAATATCTCATAAATTTTGATTAAGAAGTTGTATTTGAATATGGGCTTCATAAACTAGGCTTTTTAAAAAAAATTATGAGTCATTCAAGGTTAACCATTACCTTATCCAATTTTTTATTGAGATGCCAATTGGAATCATTTTGGTTGCTTTATGTATACAAATTGTCCTCATATCGCAAATCAATAATTTTTAGTTTTTGTACACACTCGTTGGGGTCCTCTAATTAGTTCCTTAGACTAAAGTGTGCATTAGCTTCAGATCTACAAAGAATGTTATTTAAGTCCTCAATTATATTCCAAGGCCTTTGGAAATTTAACTGCTTCCTTTCAAGGCTTTCCGTAGTAGCTTTCTCTGAAAGGTTAAATTTGAAACATAGACTAAAGAGGCAAAAAAAATTGGTATCCTCCTAGATGAATTGAATTGCAACATGCATAACTTGATCATTTGTATCAATTTGTTCAACTTTGACTAGACTAAAGTTGTACAAAATAATTATTTTGCTATAGAAATGAAACTGGTGGTTTGAAATGAAGTTTAAATGTGGTCCTAAACACCTTACATAGCCCTGTTCTTCTACCTTACCTAAGTTTCTAATAGACACAAAACTAATGGCTTCTCTATAAAGACAAAAATCCGTCAAAGCTTGAAGCTTTCCAGGGTAATATAATTCTCTTACACTCCATATTATTCATTTGGAAAGGTTTTTAACTTTTAATCCCCTGGATCTGTTGCTCTTTAATGACTTTCTTCCTTTAACACTTTGGAATTCACCTTAACTGATCTCTTTTGCATCCTCCATTACTAGGAAGTTAGATGGACTATATGGCTTAAAGGAAGAGCATATGAGGACTATCTTTTGCATCCTCCATTGTTCACAACATTTGGACTATCTTCATTCAATTCGGAACTTCCTCATAATCAAATGTAACGTGATTCTTTTCCTTGTAAATCCTTTAGTCTCCATCACTTAGTAGGTCCTTGGATTTTTCCTCATCCCTTAGGGTTAAATTAGGGTTTTGAGGCTTCTTTTAGTCCTCTATCATAGCCTTTTCACCAACTAGTTTCTCCATTCACATAAGCTCATTATAGACACCTCTTTTAAATAGTTTGCCTATGGCTTTCTATTTTTTTCTTTGGTTCCCAAGAGAGGGCTTCCATTGGTAGGTCACCATAATGGAGTCCTCATAAAGAGTTCTATTATCTCCTAGTCTCATTAGGGATATGTAATCAGGGAAGTCTTTGGAGAGATCAATGCTTATAAACAATCCGGTAAACGTAATTCTTCTCCTCCTTCTTGTGTTCTCATCCGTGTAGGTTTCCCTAAGTAACTTGCTAACATACTCTATCCTTTGATTGTTTAGTATTCTAGTGGAATGTTATGAAAATTAACCACAAAGGGATGTTTTCTTGCTTGACTTTCTCTAGATTAATGCCAGGTTGCCAAGTTTGTAAGAATATAGGAATGTAGGATAGGTGTTAGGGATCATCTTCAACCATTTTGACAGCTTCTGTATGAGAGGAGAATGTGAACAGGATGGGATTCTCCTTAGACAAGAGCACCTCTACCAGCCCCCTATTCCTCCGATGCTTCTAAGCCCAGTTATAAATAATTGGGAATGGTGGCCTAAGTTCCCTAAAGAATCTCATTAGAGTTGCTTCCCAACTGCTTTCACTAGCCTTGAGAACTTCCAAGTTAGGTGTAACTATTGTTCACCCTTACTCTTTAAGGGGACAATTGTGGAGTGTTAGCTTTACTTGTTCGTCGAGTACCTGCTTCCAATTCATGCAACGTGAAGAGGGTGGCACAGTTATTTTTTTCTTCATAATTCTCAGGCAAGATACCAGGAGGAGGGGATGGACAAGAAGGTAAGAGGCAAAGCTTCCTATTGATAAACCTCCTTTCCATTCCCACTTGGTTGAACCAAGTAGCAAATATCCGAACCAGTGCCCTTCATGTTTTACCTATCCTCTTGTCAGTAACTGTGTACAACATTTGGAAAGAAAGGAATACCCGAACCTTCAAAGATGAAGCCTTGGAAGCGGGGGGCTTAAACTCCGGAGTGATCTTCCAAGTTATAGAGCATCTCAGCTCAAACACCGAAAGAAGGTAAAGGCAGGAGCAATTTACAAACTAACAATATACCTACAGTTTTGTTTTTTGGTTTCAGGTTTGCACAAGGTAAGTATCAACACAGATACAACACTGAAGCTTCTGCAGTGATCCAAGTAGCAGGGAAGCAGCACTATTCGGATATTGACAGTCAAGTGATAATAGAGAGACACCATCAATCATTTCTTCTTGTTTCCTCAAGGCAGAAAGAAGGAAAGGTATCAATCCTATCTTGGAACTAGAAGTTGAGGTGAAGCCATTCCCAGGATCAGACAATGCCTTCAATTCAGTAAATATGGACTTAGCAGGAAAATCCATTGAAACAACAATGATGTGGCCTCAAAGCATTTCACAGTAGGAGAGTATCCCTCTTATGTTGTGATGCAGGTGATTGGATTGTATGTTTTGTTTTGCTTGTGGGTTAAAATGAGTTCTGGCAAGATGGGTATCTCTGTGCGATTTTGATAGGAAGGCTGATATTATTTTGGTTGTGTGGGTGTGATGTAAGAAAGTAATGTAGCTTCCAAAGGTATCTTTCGTTGTTCCCCTTTTGTAGCTAAGGAACTTCTGATCAACTAGTCTCTACTGATATAGATAGTGGGTAGCTTCTAAATGTATTACTCTTATATGCCCATTTGTAGCTAAGAGACCATTGCTTAAGTAGTCTCAAACGATGTACATAACTTTTATATTTGTATAAATTCTTCTGATATACAAAAAAAAAAAAAAACTGCCTATTGATTGTAGGAATTCATAACTAGAAAGGGAAAAGAAGCATCTTTAAGTTGGGGGGAGTACAAAAAATCGTCACTAAAAACGGTAAAAGACAAACCTGAGAAGGAAGTGAGAGCAAAGAATCACTAAAATTAATTGATAGATCAAGTCAAAGTTTAAGAGGCCGAATTCAGAGGACGAAGGTTGATTTCTAAGGACGCTTGAAGAAGAGCAGAATTGAGGGGGAAACAAAAAAGTGAGGAGGCTCTATGATAGGCAACGAGGGCTCAAGCAATGGAGCACGGAGAGCATCGTGGAGGCGGATGAAAAACCAGCACTCCTAACCTCTTGCATACGCTTACAAATTATGAAAACAGGCAAGGACGCGTGTTGATTCTGAGAACCACTGACACATTCAACGGAAAGTTCAATTCAAACATTTTAATTACCAGATGACAGATGAGAAGATTTCTCAAAATGTCCTTACAACAGGATATGTTCCAACGGGTAATTAGGAATACTAGCGTCACTGTATTCTTTGCTCTTCTTTCCAATTGGCTTAAGACTTCAATGCAAAACAATACGAGAAATAGGCACCTGCATATACATTCATAAATCACAATCTAACGGAGGATAAACTTCAACATTAGCTCCATCTTTTCGGAACCAAATATACCCCAAGTAAATTTGTAGATAAATCCAAATACAGAAGAAAAGAGGGGCAAATCCGCAGATCTACTTGCATTCAATAAGTACAGTCATAATTTACGACAACCAAAGGCTATCTTCATTGAGCAGAGGATGCACCTTCGTTAAAGAGAACAGATCGCAACCTGTGCTGTGCTCTCTCAACCAGTCTTAGACCATCTATCAACTTGGCAACTCCTTCTCGACTGTTGTCACTTATCTCTACAAGTTCTGCCAATTTCGGGTGCGAAGAATCCAACACCTTCAAGAAATCAACTCCTTGAGCTATTTCCATCCCAACAGCAGTTTTTGCTTCCAGTGCATCGTCTACACATAATTTCTTCAATCTTTCAACAACCCTCGTTTTATATTCATCTTTCCTTTCCTGATCTGCTAAAGATTCATACTCTTTACGAAGAGCAGCTGTCCCTACTGTTCCCAAATCTGCAAATTAGAAGACTTGAGTCAAAACAAAGCATGTTTCTAGTCCTTTATTTTGAAAGAAAAAATAAATTGATGGGTTGTGTCATTCAAGTATTGAATTCTAACATGAAAAAGAAAAGAATAAAATATTACCTTTCCGATCTGATTCCTATTTTCTCGATCTATAGAGAAGCATAAAGAGAAATGAAACTAAAGAGCTCGTATAGAAACACTCACAATTATGCGAAGAGACAAGAGGTGGCAACCCCGTTGGTGCTTTGTGCAAGTCATGCTCTAAAAGTGGACAACATGGCTTAGGCGTCACTATGGAAGTGTAGGGCAGAGACTCGACGTTCATGTTCAGGACGCCATAATTCATGCTAGATGATGGAGATAGGTTGTTGCTGTTGTTAAGATCAGATTTGGTGGAGGCAGTCGCTGATTGAAGCAACTGGGCAAAAATATTGGGCTGAGATTCCCAATGTAATTCAGAGTTCATGGTGATTAGTTAGCTTTCTATGAACATCCGTTCGCTCTCAGAGGGACGAGAGAACAGCTTGTTTTGGATTGACTTATCTACGTGACGCACACGCTGTATTGCAATATTAAAAAGGATAATTTATGGGCGACCCAGTCACATCCGTGTCATAATCCGGCCCTTAGCCCACGTTTCCTGATTGCCCAATAACAAAACTTAAGACAACTTGGAGGACAAACAATTGACCCATTATTCGGGAATCTACATGTGCAAGCGCGAATGTCGTTGTAGCTTAACTTTCGTCATGAATACCCGTCTATTTTGTTAAGGTTTCAAATTTACACTTTTAAATTAAATTATAAGAATAAATTCTATTGTGTTTATAAATTAATCTTTAATATTAATATTCACAGGCGGAATAACTCTTTTTTATATATAACTTAATGATGAATTTTTAAGGTTTATCATTGTTTTATTCATACTCACTATTGAATTTATGGATAGGACTTTAGGTTTTTTTTAAGGTGAAACGGAGGAACCCGCAGTCACTACTTTTTGGATGCGCACTGAGTAAACTTTCAGATTAACATCGTAGCCTGTAAATCACATCATCATATATTCCAGTAATTATTTGGGTCCAATACAAAATATTTCTAGTCATACAATCAGTACACTTTTCAATTCATATAAATGTTGTACAATAATTACGGAATACAATTTAAAAAAAATACAAAGAAAGATTGTAGACATATGCAGGTACAACTGATCTTGACCTCTATCTCTTACTTGAATACAGTGGCTAGACTCTAATTTGTCTAACTGGAGATCTTCTCCAAGCTTGAAAATTAATGTTGTAATTTTGGGATGAGTTTTGCGAACTCAGTGAGCGAACCATCCTCGATAGCTAACTCAATTACATAACACAACAGTTCATACTTCAAATTCACTTGCACTTCATGTTATCTTATAATGTACATCATTTCACCAATAATCATATAGCATCACATAACACTTTGATCACTTATTCCACATTTCACATTCTAAGCAGTTAAATAGTTCATTTTCATCATTTAAAACAAACATATCAGTTATATATGCAATGCACATGAGATCACTTCTAATTGTTATTGTTGTGACCAAGCGCTTGTAACTGTCCCGTATCCATTATGGATACCGGGCTTATTAATAATTGTCTCTTGTTCATAAATACATGACTCAATTTACATAGTGAGCTAGATGCTCTTACTACATTCTAAGCTTTAAGCTCTTTGACACCTTCTAAACTTTAAGCTCTTTTCCGATGTCTACTCTGGTCACAACAACCTTTATGTTGTCAAGCATTCATGTAATAAAATACATCACATTCACATATATTCAATCAGTCACTTAATTTCAGTTTCACATTCACATGCACATTTATCATCAGACTTTGGTTCGGCGTTCAACAATAATGTTGAGTATCACTTATTTCATTCACATTCACATTTAATGAAGCACTTCCTATGTTCTCACATTTATCAAACTCCTCATACTATTAATGTCCGGAATTATCTCAATCACATTTAAATTCAGTAGTAATTCAATACAAAAATTTAAAACAGAACAAACAATGAAAGTAAAATTATCTAGGTCGACTCACAGTACGCTCCAGTTTAGCATCAACTTCTATGATCTGAAAATGTCTAAGTATGGACGTTCTATTCTGTGTATCCACATCATGCATTATACACATTGCACACATATTACTAATTACAAAATCACATAAACATTCAATCGTACACATATGTATATGTGTTATGTATAATACATGCTCAATTTGACTATTTTGGGTATGTTTCCTTTATTCCCATCTTATGACCATTCATACTTCAAAACTCATATGTATCTAATTTGAATTTAAGTTGACACCTCAATGATACAAAATTTTGACACCTCAATGATACAAATTTATTCTAAGTTCATCACTCAGTCATGCACTAAGGTTCATAGCTCAATACACTTAATTATTATAATCTTATTAATCAATCATCACCAATGTTATTCTAACATTATATGACCTCGTAATATCCAAACTCTCATTCATTCTTACTTGATACACATTACTCATCTCCTTGCAATCATATTAGCATTTCTAAGAACACTTTTATATCATTAACAACTCATAAATTCCAAAGGTAGTTACTGTAACATCCCGTCCCCAGATTAAGGGTTAGGACCCAAATTTTCGGTACATGTGAGCTCAAATACGTATTAAGACAATGCATTTTCTTGCTCATGCATCATGTTAGCATATATGCACATAAATACTGAATGTTTTCGTATAAAAGTGATACATGCATTCATTGACAACTTCCGGGTATAAACGATATTAAATGTGAGTTTATTGAAAATGAAGAGTAGAAGGAATAAAAAGAGTGATCTTGGTATGAGTGGTGATAAGGAAAGATGTAGAAACAAGATTGGTAGTGTTCTGGAAAAATATTGACTGAGTATGCTTTAGTCTTTTAGCCACAACATTTTTTCTAGTCATCCAAAAGAGATGATTCTTAATTTGAATTAAACTAGAGATATATGACTACTTTTCATATGAAGATATCGAATTTCAATTCTGTCTCTAAGAATCTCAAAAGTTGTCATGAAGTTAAGAATTTGGTGCAGTACATTGGTGAATGAATAGAGTTTCGTCTTCGTACTTTAGGGGAAAATTTGAGGTTGATATAAATAGATATTAGCAATACTGTCTCTGGAAAATTGTAGATCTTTCTTTTATCTTTTCAATTGTATATAGTATGAAAAATTTGGATATCAGAGTCAATGGTTATGATCCTTATAAGTGGAGATGTTCTGGGAAGAAAAGCAGACGGAAGAAAACCAGACGATAGAAAAGCAGATGAAAGAAAAGCAGACGGAAGAAAAGCAAATGATAGAAAAGCAGAAGGAAGAAAAGCAGACGATAGAAAAGTAGACGGAAGAAAAGCAGACGGAAGAAAGGCAGATGATAGAAAAGTAGACGGAAGAAAAGCAGACGATAGAAAAGTAGATGGAAGAAAAATAAGACTATACAGAAGTTAGATGATAGAATTAGCCTTTGAGGTCTTCATGAAAGTTGTAGATCTCTTCTTTCTAATGGTCTAAAAATGAAGTAAATCAGACATCTGTAGCAAAAGTTATGGCATTCATACTGAGACATGTACATTTCAAGTGAGGGCATAAACGTGTTGGAGTCTTTTGGCCATAACTGCTTCTCTAGACCTCCAAATGACCTGGTTCTTAAACCATTGGTTTCGTAAGACATTTATCTACATATACACCAAAAATAGAAGCTATCTGAAATGTATGTAGATAGATTGAGTGAAGAGAGTGAGACGGGTACAGTGAGTGTGTTCTTTAAGGATATAAACTGGTGTTATTCCACTGAACACACTTCGGTATTTTGATGATTTCTAGAGTTTTACTAATCCAAATGAGATGATTTTTTATTTTTGGTAAAATAGAGACATTGAGATACAAATGGTATGAAGAACATGGAATCTGATTCAGTCTTTAGGATGTTTAAAATTTAGATGGAAGTTATGAATAGTATACTGTCATGGACAGGAACAGTCCAAAATGTTTGAAGTGTATCTTCTGAATCACTGAACCAAATGGAATGTTTTTAGTGGCATTAGAAACTTAAGACAATGGAGGATATTTTCTTCTAGAAAGTGTTATGTCAGAGTGTTTAGGGATATTTTTGGCAAGACACTTAAGTTTAAAACAACATAACCCTATAAGGAGGGATAAAATGGACTTTTTGGACTCATTAAGGGTATAATTGCAAGAAGAAGTGTTGTCTTGCTTATAAATGAAGAAGAACAACGAGAATGAGAAGATTCCAGAGAAACGAAATGTGTGGACAAGAAAAGAGAGAAATATCATGAAGAAGAGAGAAAGAAGAGAAAACAAGCTAGAGTTTTAATTTTCTTAGCCTTCAAGGGAGATTTTGAAGTAGTTCAAGAAGAGAAAGAAAAGAGCTTCCATTTGAGCTAAAGATCTCTTTTTGGTGAAGAATAAAGGTAAGATCTTTTTGACTCTTTTGGATTTTTTGGAAGGATTCTAGCTTATGGAGTTTAGAAATTGTTTGGGTTTAAATGGTCTAGAATCAATTTTTGTGATTTAGCATTGTGGGATTTTTAAGTGGATTCCTATTAAATAAGATTTAGTTTATTTTAGGAAACCAAGAGAATCCTACCCAAGAATAAGGAGAAAGAAAATCTTGACTTGGAGTTTGCAAACTAGGTGGGTAAAATATTTATAGTTATTGTGCAAAGGGGCAATATGCCTAATTGTGTACATATGTTCAAATTGCTAGGCTATGAACGGGAAGTGGATGTTATGAGATCATGTGAGATTGAAAAGAGATGACAAGAAATTGAGTTATGTTATAGAGTAACCAAGTGTTCTTGAGAATAAGCTAGACACATGAAAAGGGTAAAGATTAAAAGGAGAAATTAGAATGATCATGTACAAAAGAAATGTAATTCTATGTTCTATTGGATACATATGAACTTCAAAATAGGAGTGAGCATAAAATATGTTCTAGCACATATTCCCGGGATTGTCATTGAGCATGCATCGTACATAGTCCATTTTTTTAATTGTGACTAAATGAATGCTTATATGTGTACAATTATTAATGAGTGTGAAACGTGTGTTTTGCATACATGGGT
>JANZLC010000009.1:9964622-9975114 GCA_026413385.1 Erythroxylum gracilipes
ACAAATTTTTGTATTCAAATCATTAAGTTTTCTTTAAGAAGGGTTTAAAGAAAAAGTTGACACAATTCAACCCCCCCCCCCCCCTTCTTGTGCATTTGACTATCTGTATAATAACGTTTGATTCACTTCAAATGTCATACAATTATCGAATATAATTTCAATATTAAGAAATACCTATACTAGATTTTCCCATAACTTCTTCTTCTATGCTTAGTTAATTATAAAAATTATATAATTTGGACCAACACACTTTCCTAATGTAATGAACTGTTAATTATAAAAATTCTATAATTTGGACCAACGCGCTTTCCTAATGTAATGATCTGTTATCTCTTAATGTATAACTGCATATTTGAATAGCTTCTCTTAGGATGAACTAAGTTCTTTGATACCCTACAAAAGATTACCTTAATACTAAAAGGAGCATATAAATATTAAAAGAGTCATATAGCTCTATATACCTATTCAATCCTTAATTTATATGGAAAAAATAACATAAATATAAGTTCTCTTGACTATGTCTATATGTAGTTCAAATCAGACTTGAACTTTTTCTTATATATCGTTAACATTAAGAACAATACATATAAATCTCAAATATAAAATCTTTGACTGAAAGTTGAATCGAAAAATACAAAAATTCATTATCATTTTATATAATCTACATATAAAAATATTTAGTCATAAATCATCCTTATACATACAAAAATAACAATTGAAAGGAAGGCAAAAATCATCTAAAGTATCCTCTGACGAGTATCTATATCCTCATTTGGTGATCGTTTTTTGAAAACTAACTCTTGAACTCTCTCTGTTAAAAAAGACCTTTGTCTCTATTAAAAAATACCTTCATATTTGTTCTTCTGCTTTCCTTAGGGAGGTAGATGCTAACAAAAATTAAAACTAAAGTCTAGGATGGAAGAAAGTGAAAAATAATATAAAACCCTAACTTCTACCACTTTTTGAAATTTTTGTCCATCTAAGATACAATTTATAAGACTATTATGTTCTAAACCATGTTTTTTTCTATCAAAATAATAGAATTAGGCATGGGCTGAAACATGCTCATCATAATTCATTTATCTATTTGCTTATGTTCTCTTCACCATGCCCTTTAACTTGTGTAGTAGACCATGTATCACCCCTAAGCTTGTTTGAGAGAAAAACACATAAGAATGAAATATGGTCGCGTCTCAATTCTTGTCTCTATTTTTTTATCTTCTCTTAATTATACGACCTCCTTTTAGTTTATGTAATAGACCATGTATCACCTTTAATCTTATTTGATAGAAATATATGCAGACTCATATATGTCTGCTATGATTTATTAGGCCAAAAATGGTATTTTCTTTATTTTTTTTCCTTAAATATGCTCTATTCTTAGCTTTGTCTTTCCTTAAGCAACTTCTTCCACAATGACCTAAAATAAGACATAAAATTAATTAAATTAGGATAATTTTGATATAAAACATAGAAAAATACAAAAATTTATATTTTCATTCAAATCAAATACCATCACACTTAAAATTTTGCTTATTTTAAAGCAAACCAATCCTAATCACTATCAATGTAATAAAAATTTTAATTATATGGAAGTTTAACAAATCTATCAAAGCAATCAAAAGTACTCATTATCTGTGTACATACATTATTCATCAACTATTTAGGGTTTTATATACTTACATTAACTTATAATTTTGTGCAAACCAAATCATGAATCTTTCAAAAATTAGTTCAGTTGAAAATTTTAACATTACTTATAAAATGCAAATAATTAAGTAGCAAGATTTTTCTCTCAAGAACTTGATAAATCATTGATAAGTGTAAATTGCATCGAGTTTTAGGGCATCGTTTTATATGTGTTTAGTCATTAATTCAATCATTTAGTATGTGTTTAGGTTAGAATTATGTTAGTTTACTAATTATTTATGTTGGCCAGTGTTTCAAGGTCAATATCGAAGAACGGAGGAGTTTCAGAGGGAACCTGGGTCATAACACAGGCCCTAGATCATGGTAGGCAGGTCATGATCGTGACAGAAGCACCAGGACTGGCCCATAATCATGGTAGGCAGGTCAAAATCTTGACAGAAGCACAAAGATTGGCCCGCACGATCGTGACCTACATGCCACAACCATGATAGAGAGTTTACTTAAGGGCCACGATCTTGTCATATAGGCTACGATCATAGCCAGAATTGGGAAAAAATGGAGACACTTCTAAGCTCAAATTTTCAAGGGACTTTTTGGTCTTTTTGGAACCTCGAAAAAGCCTTAGGTGACTAAAAGACAAAAAATAAAAAATCCTTCCTTACACATACATATATTCGACGACCACCATTTATATTTTTTTTGATTGTTTACACAAAGTCACAAGCTTCCAGGTGCAGAAGGTGGGTATTGGGATTGATAATCAAGAGCTTCCATCAAGCTTCCATTTTCCAGATTTTCAGATATAAAAAAAGTAAGAAAGCTACCATTGTATTTGTTTTATTTTTTTATTTCAGTATGTTTTGTATTCTAGAGAATATGGATATGGTTGAAATTGTTCCTATTATGAGTGGCTGAATTTATTGTAGAGAATACTTTTAAATTACTTGTTGAACTCCTACTTTGATGTTTTGAATGAATGAATGCTTTTGATAAATGTTATGCTTAAACCTTACAATATATTGAGAAATTGAGTTGGGTAAATTGTGCAGGCCTGTACAATGAGAGTTGGCACCTTATAGACCTAAATTTATCAAGTTAATTGATTAGTTAGAGGGAGATCTTGACTAAGTAGTTGATTCCCTATATGATAGCTTCATAACTAGATAAATTGGTGGACCGATTTTGTAGATTGAGAGATTACATAGTCAATTCCATTTAATTTGTCTAGATACATTTGATTACACCTTAAGAGAGGGTGATTGAAACATTAAGACATCTTAGGTGAGCCATAATTCAATTAACAAGGTAGGAGGGAGACAAGAAAAGGAAAAACTGATCTCTAATCTTTAATCTTGAAATCAAAGTTTCTGTACTTTTGTTACATTTTTTGTTCATTGCTAGTTTGTTTGATTTAGTTTATTTTTTATTTTTTATTATTTAAATATGTGTGAGATCCCACTTCGGTTGAAGAGGAGAACGAAGTATGCCTTATAAGGGTATGGATACCTCTCCCCCACAAGACACGTTTTCCCAAGGGTGAGAAGAGCAAAACCGTGTGGGGCTTGGAGCCCAAAGCGGACAATATGTATGGGCAGGTGGTTTGGGCTGTTACAAATGGTATCAGAGCTAGTACTCGAATCGTTGCGCCAGCTAGGCTGAGCCCTAAAGAGGCCTAGGTCCTAAGGGGGTGGAGAGTGTGAGATCTCACATTAGTTGGAGAGTAGGACAAAGTATGCCTTATAAGGGTATGGATACCTCTCCCCTATAAGACACGTTTTTCCAAGGGTGGGAAGAGTAAAACCGTGAGGGGCTCAGAGCCTAAAGCGGACAATATCTGTGGGGGGTGGTCTAGGTTGTTACAAATAGTATCAAATCCAATACCCAAATCGTTGTGCTAGCTAGGCTGGGCCCTAAAGAGGGCTGACCCCTTTAGGGGCTAATTGGTTAGAGAGGAGAGCAAAGTATGCCTTATAAGAGTATGGATACCTCTCCCCCACAAGATACCTTTTCCAAAGGGTGGGAAGAGCAAAACTGTGAGGGGCCTGGAGCCCAAAGTGAACAATATCGTTGTTACAAATGGTATCAGAGCTGTGCCCAAATCGTTGTGCCAGCTAGGTTGGGACCTAAAGAGGGCCGAGCTCTAAGAGGGTGGAGAGTGTGAGATCCTACATCAGTTGGAGAGTAGAACAAAGTATGCCTTATAAGGTATGGATATCTCTTCTTTACAAAACGCGCTTTCCTAAGGGTGGGAAGAGCAAAATTGTGAGGGGGGCTTGGAGCCTAAGGCGGACAATATCTGTGGGCGGGTAGTCTGGGCTATTACAATATAAGTTTTAAATAAAACACAACCTGAATTAAGTGGTGCCTAAGTACAATCTCTGTGGGACGATATCTGCTTTTTTCTACAAGTAACGACCCATATACTTGCGGTTTTTAGTGTAAAACAAGTAGCTTCCTTTTGCATTCAACAATCATATAAAACAATTAATTAAGCATGTACTTTTATAACTTTTATAGAGCATGAGAAGCTTGTTTAAAACCTCATCCTCAACCTTTTGATGCAAAAGTAAACACCTTACCATTAATATGCCTAATTACTTAGGTCACAATTTTGAATGGCTACTAATATCACTCTTAATTTTGGCTTTTTAATTAGATGAAAGTTAACATAGTTAATTTATTCATAGTCATTTTATTCACTAATAAAAAATATGTAGAATATTAAACTACTTATTAAGCTCAACTTAACTCAATTCGTGTTAAAATAATAATACTCATTAATGCTCATATTTATTAACCTAAAGTGATCCAACTTTTAATAATTCCTCTTAATCACTTTTACTTTATTCTTTATGTTTCCAAAATTGTTATTCACTAAGCTATTGCTATTGAATCACTTTACTTAAAAGGAAGCTTCCCTATTTATTTAACTAAGGCTTAAATAATGTCTTCCCCATATTTAAATCATACATTATCCTTAATAAACATATAATAAACTAAAAAATAAATTATAATAAGCAAAGAGTGGAAAATAAGTTAAGAAGATTTAAAATCAATAAGACTTCTCTAAGCCTCGTTGATGTTGCTTACTATATTTAGCTTCATTAGATTCATCTAAAATGGAAACTTGCATATTAAAAAACAAAAAATAGAAAAAAAATGCATGAAAGAAAAATATAAAAAGAAAAATATAAAAGATAATTAAAAAAGCATAAAAGATTGAGTTTCCTCCCAATAGAGATACACAAAGGACTTAAATCCCTCTTTATCCAAAATTTTATAGGTGCCATATGAAGATTTTCTTTTAAGATTGATGATGTCTTATATTAATACCTTCTTAAGCTTTTAAGACACCCTAACTTGATGATGACCTTTAAAAAATTATAGATTTCAGTATTTATGAAATCTAAACAATAACAATATTCTTCATTAGAAAGAGAATTATTTTTTCATTTTTGAAATTGAGGATGGCCATTCTTTCCTCTTTTAATTCCACCTTAGTAACAACGATATGACCCTCACTAATATTACTAATGATATTTGATATAAATAAGATAACAATAGAGATCATTCTTTAAAAATATGTTTGTTGTCGGGTCGTTGGCGTCAATGTCACCTCTGAATCGATGTCGGGATGTCTAGCCTTCCATGGGTTTGTCTAAAAAAAATGCTTAAGCCCGTATTAATAACCCTACCGAAGATCCCTTCGTTGCGACTTCAAGGTCTCTTCTCTGTTGCAAGTTTTCTATTCTCTATTTGCTACTATTCACTCCACTATTCTATGATGTGACAAATAAACATTACTGGTATTGAGCCTAAGTTTTCTATATTTTGAGTTGACAGTTTCATGGTTTTTGTTATAATTTTTGGCTCTTATTATCATATATTGTGGTTAATTTAGCTTATGAGTGTTTGCTTTGAATTAATGTAGTTTGAAGGTAAAATTGGCACAAATAGTTAGTAATTGCACTCAATTGATTTTAGGACAATTGATACTGCAAACTTTTTTTATTGCAAGACATTCAAGAAGAAGAGCTAAAGAGTGAAGACCAAGAACACAAGTCAACAGGAAAAGTTCGCCACGACGAGGATGATGTTTTACCGCGACGACATCAGTAGATTATTCAAGGAACCTTCGGGAAAATTTTTCCATGCCGAAACCATAATAACCTACCTGGAATATCTTTCGAGAAAAGCATCCTTTAGCCGTGGTGAACCTTCGAAGACTTGAACCATTTTTGGAAGTTTTACCCATTGTGCAAACCCAACCTACCAACCCATTTTGAAAAAAACCTATTTCGGGATAAGAAAATGAGAGTCGACAGACAGAGAACATATCATCGATCATCATCTTACCACCTATCTCTCTCTTCTGTCTCCATCAATTTTTCTAGCATTTTCATCATCAACTTCCATCATGGGTAGCTTGGATTCTCTCCTAGTTGTGAAGCTTTCGGTTGCTATACGCGGCTAGGCGTTTTCCTTTCCTCTTGAAGATGTAGTAATGGATGGAGTTCTATGAGCTTAAGAGGGGAGTAGTTAATCCATGTTTAGCTATGAGTTATAAATTCCTAGGTTTAGGATTTGTGATTTATAGTTGAACATACTTGATTATAGTTTAATCAAGTGTTGGATATTCAATGTGTGGTTTGGATTTGTTTATGTAGAACTTTAAGCTTAAATATATGAAGTCTCACATATGTCTATTTGTAATCTTATTGATTCTCTTTTATCTTGCATAGTTGTGTTTGATATTGAGTTGATTCTAGATTCCAAATTGACATGTTTTATGGACTTATTCACTGCACACACTAAGAGCGCTTAATTGGATCTTGAGAAATGGAGTCCCATTGATCAAGATCCTGGACTTAAAGAGTTCTTTAAGGTTTTCATTTTTAAGCTTAGTGATTTCTACTCCATAAAAATCAGCTTCGAACTATGATGGCCAAAGCTTATTTTCAAGAGGTATCTATCATTTGTTTAATCATTATTTTTAATCTTTCCGTTTTTCTATTCCCAAAAATCCAAGAATACATTTTACATACTTTTTACAATTCATTTTAGTTTAATTGTTGTTGTCAAAGATCAAACCCCCCTTTTCCCAATTAGTTTGCATAGCATGACATATAGTTAACTTAGGTCCATTCATTTAGGTTCCAATTAAGTGAAATGACCCGAGGTTGCACCCTGTATTGCAATCCTTAGATTATTTTTGATTTGACCTCCAAGGGTAAGAACTAAGGTCCAAATCAACTGGTCCATCTTACTATACACGTTTCACTCATGCCTCGCTCATGTTTTAGTCGCTACTTTGCGTTTTTGTTAAAACGCATCATGCATGAAGACAAATGTCTGCTTTTATGCACACAGACATCATTTATGTTTCATTCCTCTATTGTCCTCCTGCGCTATTATTTTGGCGCGATACTGACCCTTTCTTATGCTGCATCATTTTCTTCTAGCATGGACTGCTCCTTCCTTGGCTATGTTGCGTTTTGTTCTTTCCTTTTCTTCTTCTAATACCGTTTTGTGCATAGCTATGACCAACTTTAAATCTTCTTCTTTTTCTTCTTGTTTATTAATTTTCTTGTTCTTGCTCCACAAAGATAAGTAACAATTAATCTTTAAAAATTACCCAAATATCATGCTTTCAGCTCACTTCAACTTCTTTGCTTCTAAATTGTGCCTAAAATCATATATAACTCAAAGTGAGGATTCTAAGCAATTTCATATCAATAATCACTAAGTGTTATCGAATAATTTCATAATCAATTAAGTATATATCAATTTCCCCTACTCTTAGCTTTTGTCCATCCTTAGGAAAAACATTAAAATTAAACTCAAATGCCCAAATACAACATTTACTCATTTCCCATATTTTCCAAGAATATATAGTCATAACAAAGATGAATGACTTTCAAAATCATAGCAAGAAGTCAACATTCCAAGCTTTTACTCATGATCAATAGACATTCATCATCTTCAAAAATTGAGCAATCTAATGGTATACTTGGAAAATGTGTTTAATTAAAATATATCCATAGGTACACTCAACACCATTCATAATGATGCCATTCCACAACTTTGCACATCATTTCATTTCTCCACCACTAATGTTCACATGCAAAATCATGAATCAAAGGACTTTTTAGGGTTGTAATGTGGGAAAAGGTAAGGTGAGATGTATTTGGTTCAAGTAGCAAAAAAGACATTAAAGTTAGTGAAACAAATGCAACATTCAATATGACATCAAGTGCACAAATTCACACTCATACATAACTGGGTACTATTAGCTATGACGAATGCAACACTTATATTTCACAACTCATTTCAGCTCTCACACACAAACCACATGAAGCACATACCAATCCGAAGGAATCACTCATACAATTTATGCCAACAATACATTGAAACCACAAGAGTGAGCCTTCTAAGCCAAAATCTACCTCATATTCAATATAGTCAAATAACACATTCATTACAACTCTAGAAAGACGCATTAATTATGAATAAATTTGCAAACTAATTTGTCTTTCCTCCTTGATAAATTTATTTAAACAAATTTGTTTATTTTTTCTTTTTCTTTTTCTTTTTCTTTCTTTCTTTCTTTTTCTTTTTCTTTTCTTTTCTTTTTTGTGATTTTCTCTTTTCCTTCTTTCTTTTCCTTTCTTTTTTAACATTAAAGGAAACTACAATAACGTGGGAATTTCAATGATAAGACATAAAAAAACATCCTAACAGTAACCAACCCACACATATGTACACCCTCACACTTACACTTTTGTATATCCATAAACTCACCAATCATAAATGCTGCACTAGCTTTATGACTTGGGTAAGACATTTGGTTAAGTTTAAAAGCATAGAATGTTGTTTATACAAAAAGAAAGGTATAATGCTTAAAGGGGCTTATCAAAAAGGTAAATCATATAATGGGTAGGCTATTTGGCTAATATAGTTAGGAAAAGCGAAGAACACCTATTCATATCCATGTTAATGCATGTGATAAAAATGTGGTGTAACACCCCACTCTCACAAGACCCGAACCCGACATCATGGGTGATATCCGAATCCGTGTCCTACGAGGGTGGCGTGCTAGTGCACTGAAACAGTCAAAACTCAATACATAATTTTTTTTTTGTTGGACCTCGAACATTTCTTGAAATTTAGAACTATTAAATGAGAAATTGTTAGTGATTAGTTATGAGTAAAGAAAAAGGAGAATTCTTGAATTTGAAATGATATACAAGATTTAGTCAGTGAATGCAGTAAGTTGATGATGAGTGGGTATATGTGTGTATGTTCTGTTATTAATGTTCACGATCAATCATGGACTATAATTTGTTTATGGATGATATTGAGTTTAAATGGAAGTTGAGAGAAAGAATAGTGATTGAGCATGAAAGTTGAAAATGCAGAAAAGTAACAGAGCATAAATAGGTCGATTATGAATTCTTGATGATTTTTGACTAAACTTACATATTTTGGAGTAGTATGAAATTATAGTGACTGAGTTGATTGAAATGGAGTAGAAGGACTAGAATAAAAATAGAAGTGTTGGATTTTGGAAAATAGAAGTCTGAAAATGTTCTAAGAATGAATCGTGGAGAGTTAGATTTTTCGATTTGAAACTTTTGTGATTTTTCTGGGTTAATCTGGATAGATTTCGATAAAATTGTCTTCATAAAAGATGTAGCTTATCTTTCTAGCTTTCTAACGCTATAAAGTATGACATTTTTCGATATCGAAGCTGGAAGTTATGATCATTTGAAATTGTGTTGCTGCATAGGGTAAATTTTCAGGATAACCTCATTGATTGGAAATTTTATCCCTTTTAGAGGAAAAATTGTTTTTGAGGTCTTTGTGGAAGTTATAGCTCTAGAAGTCTTCTTCGAAATGGTCCTTGAATGACCTTAATCAGATATTTGTAGCAAAAGTTATGGAGGTTTGAAGTTGTGATGTCGGTGGAAGAGAGGAACAAGGTTTTTGTAGGTCCACTGGAGTGTCGCGATCTTGCACGCGCACTATCGCAACTCCGCAGGACCACTCGCGATGTTGCAGTCGTGCATGTGCACGATCGTGACTCGCAAGCCTCCCTTCAAATTTGAACATCTTTCACTCTTTTGGTCATAACTTTTTAGTCCAACCTCCGATTAATCTGATTTTTGAAGCATTAGTTTTCTAACACATTTCTCTACCTCTCAACAAAAAGTTAGAGCATTTGGTATTAATTTGAGAAAGTTTGATTGAATCAAAGGAAGAGGATCGGTTAAAAGAGTATAAGTTGAATATTTTACTAAACATGTTTCAGTATTTTGATGATATCTTAATCTGTAGAGTTCCAAATGAGTTGATTCTTATTTCTAACTAAACTAAAGACATGGGGATATAAATTATCTGAAGGAATTGAATTTCAATTCAGTCCCTAAGACTTTCAATTTCTGCAGTGAAGTTGGGTATAGTATACAGTCTTGGTTTAGTAATAGCTTGAAAGTGTTTGGCCTATAACTTTTAGATTACTGATCCAAATTGAGTGATTTTGGTGTCATTGGAAACATAAGACATAGAGGAACATTTATTTAGAAGGAAGTGTTATCAAATTTCTTCATTTACATAATCAAAATAAGGAGTTAAGATGTTAGTAGTTGATAGACAAAAGGGGAAAAATTGGGAGAACCAATTAAATGAAGGGTAAAAAGGGAAGAGCTAGCATAATGTGGTATTATTTAAAAGAAGAAGAGGAAACATCGTGGGACTTAGAAAGTAAAAGAGAAAGTCGTGAGAAGAGAAGAGAAAAAGAAGAAGAGTGTGTGGAAGCTAGGGAAAAAGGAGAAAGAAGGAG
>JANZLC010000009.1:9989216-10008507 GCA_026413385.1 Erythroxylum gracilipes
ATTTGAAATTTATATATTTTAAAGTCTCACAGTTGATAGAGAAGGAATGGTTAAATTGTCTAGTGTATTTTTTAGATTAAATTCCTGAGGAAAGTAATCTAAATACCATGGGGATGTTGAGATTTAGATTCCAAGGAAAGTGCCACTACCTAACTACCCAAAAAAACGAACCAAACGTAATAATTTAAATTTTAGGAAAAAGATTACTTTCCCTGGCAACAATCCGTGCCAACCAAACGGGGCCGGGTTTTCAAATTCTTATCCAAGGTTTACAAGATTCAACTTCTGCTTCTTTTCTTCATGATATTTTACTTTTTTTGTAGAAGAGGAGAAGAATTGAATAGAAGAAAAAGAGTTTGCAAATATCTCCTTACAGGTCAGTGCACTGTAGAAGATTTGCAAGATGAACTTATTGCACAAGAAAGGATTGAGGAAATAATTTTTAGAGGCTTGTTTCATGGTGAACCAACAATCCACAAAATTTTATCAGAGCTATTATGATTTCCAACACATTGTGCAAGACTAAAAAATTGTCACAAAAACAAATTGTGTTAAAATAGATCTTAGTCATCAGTAGCAGTATTGCTGACCTGTTTATAGCCATGCAACACCTGGCAAACTTCATTGTGTAGCTCTTCACTTCTTATTTCCTGCATGCCATATACATCAATAGAGTGAGATATATCGTAAGATCTGAACTTACAAAGATAAGAATATGCACACTTACATGCCAGCTTGCAATTGCTTTACACATGAAGACAAGTGAACTTAATGCTCCTGATGGATTTGCTCTGACCTGAAAGTTGTCAAACGCCAAAATATGGATTTAATTGCTCTGATATCAACCTCTCAACTAAAGCAAATGCATACCATTGCACATAAACCTCGGAAAGCATCCTCCTTTTCAATATCATCCCGTATCCTGCCATATACAAAGCCATGCAATGTCTAAATTTGATGACATACTACTATGTTCTGAAGATACCAGTTCGGATACCAAGGTAATAAATGCTCACATGGAGAGGGCAATGCACCAGGGTTGCATAAAATGCTCCATATGTGGTGATACAAGCTCAGGACAAACCCATGCAAGCCGTCCGAGTGTAATTGCACTATTCTCTACAAGTGACTTGTTCAGCTCCTGCTTCATATAAAAAGGAATACATACGTTCATAAGGAAAATTCCCCACACAACATTATCGTCATCAACAGGAGAATGTCAAAGATAACTACCCCTGGCTGTTGAAGGATTGGAACCAAGCAGGAGATAACAGTCATGACAACAGGAGATACTTCCTGACGAACCTGCAATCCAAAACAACTCTTAGCTCCATTTCATATCAGTAAGTGAAAACATAAAATTGAAGAAAAAAAATAGCAATCCAGTGAAGATTATAGCAGAAGACAAAGATACTTTAATAGCTAATTCTCCAACAGCCCAGCACGCATTATTTGCCACAGAAATAGTTTCCACAAGCTTAGAGGTGTTCTGCAAGGAGCCCATATTAGTTAGATATATCACTCGCATATGACATTTAAAACTTTAGAAAACATTCACTAACCAGTTGTTTGGCAGCAACTTCAAGAAATTCTGACAACCGAGGGTGTAAATGAATAGGACATGTCTGGTCAATTCCATTATAAGTTGAACAGTCATACATCAATCTTAAACTCCAAGAAAAAGGAAAAATAATAATAAATAATGAGGTTCTGCTCCCTGAAAGGAGCATAAGTTAACTCCCAGTCATCACTACCAACTTTATTAGTCTACTGATTAGATGCTTTTCCTTTATGGATGCAAAAGGTTCGAGTCTCCAATTTCCATGAGCAGTCAGGATTGAACAGTAATGCATCAATTGTGTTCTTCCCAAGACAAAGTAAAAATAATAGCAATCAGTTAGGGCCTGCCCTCAGAGGAGCATAACTCAACTTCCAAGTTCAAGTCTCTAATTTCCCTCAGCAGTCAAGATAAAGAGATAATTTTAATTAGGTAAGCTGGACATTGGTCCAGGTTCAACTTACTCTTGCAAGATCCCCAAGGAGGGCAAAGGCGCTTTGTCGGATATCAGAGGCATCATCCATGCAACACTGCAGAAGCAGATCTCGCAAACTACTTTGTGAGACCTGCAGAAGAAAACCACAAGGATAATCTGTCACACCAAAAACTAATTGCAGCACTTGTGGTGGATCCACATTAAATCTGGAAAAGTGCAATGACCAAATGAGATATGCAAGTCAAAGAGCAATCACAGAGAGATTCTCGAATGATCACTATGTAGAATCTAATTTTATGTTTCTTATACTCCTCTGGTACTTCTGCATTTAAAAAATATGGATACTAAGAATCCCATCGACCTGCTTGGGCTAACTGGTTTATGGCTGAGTCTTCTTGGAGCAAACTTTCTATTGTCTATAGCCCCACTTCAAAAAGATTGTTTGAACAAAGTCACAAATTGCACATTTTTACTTTTCATGCACACATTCTATCATTGCGTCTATCAGACTGAGTACACAAAGTAGAAAGAATGTACGAAATGTTAATGCTTTCTATTACAAACAGAGCTTCCAGAATATACTTTATAGCAGGAAGAGAAACTAAGACAAAGCCAAGAGAAATTACGATAAATTTTAACATAACTTGTTTGTATTAACATGAAATCAAATAGTATGACAACCGTAGATGGCTGCTGAACCTATTCATCTTGACAGGATAAAAATAAATAATTCAATAAGCTAAGCAAAAAATTGAGAGAAACAAGTACCAGGCTTTCTATTCCACTGCCAAGACCCTCTGCAAGTCCAGACAGAAGATCAAGACAGCAAACAATAAACTCTTTGTCATAGGGAAACCCAGCAGAACCATGATCAACCTGCACCAAAGTTCCAGAGATCTTATCTTCAAATATTTGAGGAAGCAAACACCACAAAGTAAAAATTACGGAAATAACTGGAAACCTTGGCCAGTTGTTGGCTCTTTATGATATTTATGCACCTCTGGAAAACTGGTTCAGCAAATTGAGAGAAGCCTGTACCAAGTGCCTAAAAAGGAATAAAATGGCACCAATTATGGTTTTAAGACTGTCCCATTTTGGAAGACATGCAACATCAATAGAAGCACAAGCCTCAAGCTATAAATTGGGTAGGTATCATATAAGCAAACAAAAAGAATGAATCTCAAAAGAAACTAGACAGTAATTCATACTTGTGCTATGGAAGTAAAGCACTCTAACAGAGGGAAGAGATCTTTGTCTAAATCTGAAAGCTGCTGCCACTTTGCTACAAGTGGTGGCATCAATATCTCAAGGTAATTAGCCTGCAGATTGCAAAGGCAGCACTGAAGTCAGAAACAGTAATCCAACAAGATTTCCTAATTACTTCTGAGAAGTGAGAAGAAAGTTACAGAAAAAGCACAGTGCAAACTTTTGACACCTGATTTAGTTCAGCTCCTACAGCATCCGCAAGAGTTCCAATAGCATCATATACTATCCGCAGATTCCGTCTCTGAATCAAATATTGCAGGTATAGAAAGTGCCATATGAATGTCCAAGATTTTTTTAACTTAATATCATTCAACATAAAATCCAATTCTCTATGATTGAACGGGATAGAAATGTAAAAATGTAAACAGCCAGGAAGAAACCTGATATTTCCCAAAAGCACACATAAGGTGCTGTAAAATAACTTCTAAGCGTGGAGCCAACTCTTCAGCAGCCTCCTACAATATACATGAAGCTGGAGTTTTTTAATAAAACAAAAAAAAAAACAAAAATGATTGTAACAATTGAAATCATTTCTAGCAAAGACCTCCTCAAGTGTTGCAAAAGCTGAACAAGCAGCCTCTTGTACCCGCTTGTTTGTATCCAATATTCTCCGTAAAAGGCCCATAAGAACCTTGTCGAATTGCTCATAGCCTTTTTGATGGCTACTTTCCTGAATAGTTATCAAGAGAATCAACAAGAAAATCAAGAATCTAAAACAAATTACATGCAAATTAAGCATCAAATGGACATTTATGATTTATCCCATCAGCATTAACAATTGACAAGAAGTTTCAATCCATCAAACTGAATCTTGACAAGCGGCTGCAATAAAGAAACTGAGTCATACCTGAATTATGTATTTGCTGAATCGAGAAAGTGTCCAGCAAGAAATACTACGTATCAGAGGAAACTTGTCATCCAACAAAGGAATAAGAAATTCAACAATCTGCAGATACAAAATATTAAAACTTGTTTTGAGACATTCATATTTCTAAATAAGCAATAGAAGTCTTAACCAAGACACATTAAGTGCAAATCAAAGGCTTTTAGCACAATTAAATTCAGTGGCTAAAATAAAAGCTCAACGTGAATCTTAGATCAGGGCATGGGCATACAATAGAAGACAAAAACCATATACAAAACTAAACAACTGAAATTAAAGCATTCAACCCATTCTGTAGAGTCGCTGTCAACTAAAGCAAGATATCAACAAGTTTATTGCAATTTGAAAATTCCAGATCTAACGGCTGACAACTGATACTCAACCATATACAGAGCTATTCTTCTCGGTTTCTGAAGTAAAACTATTTATAAGTGCCATTTAAGCAACTTCAATAGAGATAATAACAATAGGTCTAATTGTCAAAAACTGATGTCAGTATCTTTCTTTAATTAAAAATAAGCACTTGGAAGAATGAAAAAAGGCTTCACCTGAGGCAAATGGGGATAGAGACCACTAATGCAACCCTCAGCCACAGCACCAATAGCCAGGACAGCTGCTTCTCTGTCTTTCCAAGCTTCATCACCACTAGCGGCTAACTTGGTCTGTAGTATTTAAAAAATAAAACAAGGATCCCAAACGGTAAAATTAGCTACATGAAAACGGCTCATCTATATTGTTAAAACCAATACAAATACCATAGAGCAATACTTGTTTAGAAAATTCAACCTGTTGCCAAAAGACAACAAAAGGGCAACAGACACAGCTACTCTTTTTAAGGTAACAAAGGATACATCCTATAAGTCACTCTGTTTCACCACAGATGATTACTACTTATGGCAAAGAACCAATACTCCAGTGAAAGTAATTTATAGACTTCCACCCAGATCCTCTACTTGGTAAAATAATACCACTAAGCAAATGCAAAATCCAGCAGCCAACTGCCAAGAGCATGCAGAGCGATGTGACAACACTACTGCTACTTTCCCAATAATGTGGACTTTTGAGATGCATTAGCACTCATGCATTGTGTAAATAAACAAGAAAGAAGCAAAACTATTTTATTTAGCTTTAATAGAAAGATTCATCATCAATTCCTAGAGATTGAGTACATCTAATCCCATTTCTTTTCTGTACTTTTAAAAGCTTGATAGTAATAGTGTCCTTTTAGTTCAAAACTAATGCTACCAACTCCTGCTATAACTACTTTTTGATAATCTGATTTGTGGTAACTCAACAAAGAGAAATTAAAAAAATTTGTCAACATCTGAGGAAACAAAAAAGGACCTTCAATAAGCAGACGGTCCAGGCAAAAAAAAAAAAAAATCAATTTAATGTAGAGGTCTAAAGCAACAACTCTATAAAAGATGTTTTCATGACCAAACAATAGGAACAACTGTTTCTATTTTAGTTTAGGATAATGGAGGAAAACTGAAAATAGTATCTAACATGCAGAAATCAAGCAAAATATGACTCATGTTGGCCTAGTAATGCAAATAAAATTAATGAAAGAAAAGGTTCTTCATTATTATACTAGTACAACTAAGAAAAATAAATCACCTGAACGACAGGCATTAATGATGGAAGAATCTCATCCCCAAACACATTGGAGAGAATATCAAGTGCAGCCGCACTGCATTTTCTTAAATTCCACACATTAACAATGTCGTCATCCTGCAAACATCACAAAGTTATGAAAATGAAAACAATCTCATTTTTCTACACCTAGAGCATGGAGTCAGTCAGCTGTAATTACCAAACCATTAATTGGCCAAGCTTATTAAGTTAACATATTTAGGCTTCAGTTACTTACATCGTCTTCTGCACCCTCTGATCCATGAAATCTTGATGTATGAAAACGTGGTTTCAGGTCCTGCAATGAATAAAAATGATGCAACATAAAACAAGAAACAAGTCATACGAAGAGTTGATAACACATCAAAAATACCCAGAAATCCAATAACAGCAATCAAATGGACTGAACCTGGTCTCGATCTGGAAGAGACTCATCCTCCTGCAGGAATAGAAATAGGTAATTAATCACAATGTGATGAATATAATCATAAAAAATATAACATAGGTAAATGTTAACCTCTGCTTCAAGAAGTGACTCGTCATCATCAGCATACACCATATTTGAAAGCAAAATCTGGAAAAATTGGAATTTGCATCAATGTTTGCACGGACTGAAAAAGGTAATTAATGGCAGATAATCAGAGAAATGCAATTAAAAGCTATACTGGAATTAGACGCGGCAAGAAATCTCTCAAGTTCTCAGGGGGTAACTGTGCATCGCAGTATGCAGACCTGCCAATTATAACTTAAACGTAAGCAGCCTAAAGAAAGAAGATATAGGAAGTAGTAATATGCTGCAACTATTAAGAATGAAACAGGCATAAATTTTGTATCAATATGATGTAGGACAAACAGAGGAATTTTTAACTAGTAGGTAAAAACATAAAATTAGGAAGTATGGCTGACATTAGGCAGCTGGAATATCAGGTTCCAAGGTCAAATTTTAGCTAAGAAATGCAGAATTTTCAAATTTTTTTAAAGTTGGGAATTTAAGGTTTGATTGCTGAAAATTTAGCTTAGGTTTTCAGAGTTTAATATGGCTAGAATTTAGTGGGCAGGAATTTAGGATAGGGTTGCTAGAATTTAGTGAAGGACACAAAGAATGGATAGCAGGAAACTAGAAATCACTCGTAGGCTCTAAAAATCACACTTAGAAGAAAGCATCACAACTTCTGGTTGAACACTCAAGTTTGTAGAAAAATTCCAGATTGCTTCTTATTGATGAATAGAAGAATACACATACATATATATAGTTCCTACAACCCTTATTATGGTAGGAAAGGGTTCCCAACTTAAATTCTATTGTAATAGATATTCTATAAGTCCTAAACAACTAGAATAACATATTTAGCTTATCACTACTTCCTATATAATAAGGAATCCTATCACGATCTAAATTTCAGCTCTTATCTTTTGTTGTCAACTCAATTCTCAATCCTCATCCCACCAAATTAAGACTTGTGGTTGACTAATTTTTCCTCTTTTATTTCTTCTATATACTTTAAGCTCTTTTACATCACAATATCAAAAGGTTAAAGAATACAGAACACAAGTCTCGTATTTCTTCATGTTCGGTGGCATAGAATATGGTATACAAGGGTCTTTCAAACTCAAAAGTGTTTGAAAAACAGTGTTGCTTCAACTGTGACACATATAGCAAACAAAAATTTCAAGCAGAAAAGGGATCTTGTAGATGGTAAATTATTAAGATTTCCGAGTCCCTGAGAAGATTTGAAGCAACAAGATGTCAATATAATAAGAAGTAACAGAACCAGAGGATCACCAGAATTCACATGCTTCAAGAGCCACTTCATCATCACCATCCTTGTTGACTTGCAAGATGTATTCAAGTACATCTCTCAAATGCGGCTGAAGTTTGTGGAAAGACCAATCAATGAAAAAATGAGAGGAATCAGATACCCAAAGTAGTACAGAAAAAGCTGAGAATGTGTAAACTGAAATATTACATACTAGACAGAAAGATAAACTCAAAAACAACTACCAAATTAGAAAAGATCAGCATGATATTCAAAGATATAATCAGAAAGAACAGGCATGTAAATAAGAATTAACAAGACTTACTTCTAAGAAAGTAGGATGGATCTCAATTAGCTGAACAAAAGCAGCACAAACCTGTTCAATGCATGGAAATGATAAGTAAATCCAAGCCTAAGAAACAAATTTGATTTTTTTGCATTCCATCAAGATTCTACAAGAATTCAAATGCAGCAATCAGCATAATGACACCAAACATCTATAACGATGAAGACACTCAGAGTAGAAGCCCTAAACAACCAAGAAACGTAGTTACTAAAACTGCAAATTTCAATTTGAAAACTACCAATTAGTACAAGAAAGAAGCAACTACTGGAACTGTATTTTCAACTCAATTTTTTCAAATTCGAACTTAATATGATAAGCCAGTGAGAAAATATTCACCAATTTCTGCACTTCTACAGCAGGATCACGAGCAAGAGTAAATAAACCCTGGAGAAACTGATTCATGGATGTGTATAAAGCCTGCAAGTATTCCACACGTACCATTAGCTATTGCCAGGAGTAACCACATTCCATCAAGAAAAAAAAGGGCGATTGCACTTACAGCAGGCATTGACATAATGTATTGATTCACAGAACCTAAGGCAAGCTTCCTCAATGAGGAGTGTGGAGATTGGAAAAACTGTTCATATAAAAGGATAAGGAATCAATTCAAGACATTCCTCTTGAGGACAAAAAACAATTGGGTTTTCACTGAAATGCATGGGTATACAGTTACTCCAAGAAGTTTGAAAGAAAATATGACAGGAGAACCTTCATAACTAACTTTTCGTAAGGAAATGCTAAGATCACCTTATAGAATCGAGGAAGGAATATGTTGATAGGACGCTCAGTTAAACCAGGCACATCTGAATCCAGAACCTGGGGAATATCTTCGCAAATCTAGTTGCAGAAGATCAAATTATTGCAAAGAGGGTTATGAAAAAACATGCAACAACTGAGCTTAGAAAATATAAAAGATGCCTTAGAAAATAGTCCAGAAGAATATTCAAAGCCAAATACTTATAGAATGCAAGTGACGCAGCATTCAGATACGTGGCTAGGCATATTAGTTGCATAAACGCCAACTGTATTTAACTCATTTTTATCTTCACTAATATTTAAGCAGGCATTCTGAGATGAAGCAGATACCTTAGACAGGGCATCCATAGCACCTTCCATGTTATGTAAATCATTACTGTCCAAGCGTGCTACAAGAGCTTCCAATAGTTCAAGCCATCCCAATATTCCCCCCAGTTGAACAACAACACTTACAATGGTCCCAACTGTTGCCCGTATGTTCTTATCTGCCGCTCCTAAACAAGGTAGCAGCTCTGACTTGATGTACTGTTGGTGTGATGGATCTATAGAGTTATAGGCTGTTTTGAGATTGTTCTTCAGCAGAAGACCAGCAGCTTGTCGAATCTCCACCGATTTCCCCTTTCAAAAGTTTCCCCCGTGTATTCGAAGATTAGAAGCCGTATAAATTATAGCAGCTAAAGATGTTATTCATGATATTTACATTTCTACAAAAGAATATTTCGCCAGTTAAACATGAACTCAGTTTCACTGCTGGCACAATTACTTAAACAGGAACTCAGTTTCATTGCTGGAGTATTTTTCTTTTAACTATTTAAACATCCATTGCTGCACATTACTTATTCAAAGGATAAAACAAGTATAAGATATTCCTTAACCTTACTTATGGATCAATCATTATCGCTGTCCTTTTAATTATTCCACAACAAGAAGTTCATTTTGAGGAATCCAAAATCAGAAAATTACAGGAAACACACCAACTCCGTCAATGTCAGTTCACAAACAGAAACAAGAACCAAATTAACTTGTCGATCAAAACCATCCAAAGGAAGACCAACTACTCCACAACCAAGGAATCCAATTAAACTTCAAAACCCATCAAGCACCTCAAAAATGCGCTGAAACCCACCAAAAAAGTTGCAACTTTCTCTTAAAAAAACAAAACTTTTGCCCGATAAAAAGCATGAGGTACCTCAGCGCGAGCAAGGATAAAAGCGAGATAATTGTTAAAATCGGGGAATTGGGAGTAGTGTTGGAGTTGCTTCCAAATCTGAGACTTGTCCGAATAGGAAGAGGGAGATATTTGGTGCTCCAGCAACCCACAGATTTCCCTTACACCTTCTTCAAGTGGCTGCCATGTCCCCGATGCCATTCTCACTGAAACTCAGGGGTGGGGGTAAGTTGCAAATATAGAAAAATCGAAACTGCAGACAATGAAGCTCTAATCACTGATCAATGAAGTAAAGAGCAAAACGTGAAGACGATATGAGATGAGTCGGCCCTACGTGAGATTTTGGGGGATATGTAGGAGGTCAGATTAGGAGAAACGAGACAGAGAGGATGGGATTTGGCGAAGATGAGAAGGGAAGAAACTATTTGAAAACAAAAACCAAAGGAAGCGCAGAGAGAATGAAAAACTAGAACGGCAGAGACTTGGATTAGACTATTGAGTGTTCGAAGCCGGAAAAGGGCTTTTGGCCTCTGTTGCAGGAACGGGGCAGATATTCCACCTGAATAAAATCATTTAAAAGATCAGAACCTAAAACCAAGGTTGGACACAAGATAAACGACAAGAAAGAATACCAGTCCTTCAACATTAATGAAAAAATACAAATTTTTATTTTATTTTTAAAATAAAAACAAATTATAATTATTCCAATAAAATATCAAATATTGTGTATATCCAATTGTTAATTATGTAGAATTGTTGTATAATGAAATATTGTACATTTAAACTTTATTATGTGCTTTATTTACATAACACTTCAACTTGACTCCATTCTCTCGCTAACAATTTTAATATGAGGTGGGACTTTTGTACAACATTCAGTTTATCTAGATTAATAGAGAGACCCTCTTACAGGTTAAAAGTAAAACATTGATTGATGAAAATTAATGGAGGATAATAAAATTAATGGAGTAATTACCCTATAGAATTGAGCTATATGTTACCAAGATACGATCCAATTAAGGCAAATGTGAACCATTATATTTAGATTATCATTTTTCTGTAAAATTCACAAGTAGCTCTTATAAGGAGCTATTTAGAATGAGCGACTAAAAGCCATTATGGTCTAATATAATTTGAAGAAAAGATCAATATAATAACAAGAATCTAATAAAAATTTGCATGGCTTTGCTCATATTTGATGTAATTTTGCTTGATATTTTATACTTTTATTGTATATTTAGTATTTAATTAGCTCCAAGTATGTTTATAGGATATAACTGCCTTCATGAACTTAAAGGAGAAGAATTCAAAAGAAAACACAACATAAAACAAAGATTCGAAGCACAAAAGGGATGCACGATCGTGCATTAGCCTGTGCACTTCCCCTAGGCTATGCAAAATCACGATTTTAAGTGTTTTTGATAATACACGGTCGTGTATCAAACTGTGTAAGTCCCAAAAACCTTAAATTTCAATATAAAATGTGTTCAAAGGCAAATTAAAGAAGACATTAAGAGGCGACTTCAGACATGGAGATCATTCTCAGGGGGCGATTTTGGTTCAAAGAAGTTGAAAACACAAATAAATCATTGAAAGATCCATCAGAATACGAGATCAAACCTCTACCTTGTAAAAATATTCGATAGGAAATAAAAGAGAGATTTAGAATTATGAACTCGTGTTAGAACCCGAACTTTTCTTAGAGGTTAGAACTATTAAATGAGAAATTTTTGGCAATTAGTCATGAGAAAAGAATAAATAAATGAAAAAATTTAATTAGAAATGATAAACAAGAGTAAAGTAGTGAATGAGGAATGTAGATAGATTCATGTTTTGCTTTGGTGTTTTTGGTGGATAAGAGATTTTGAAATGGGAAAAATTAAGATAAAAGTTATAAGTAAATTGAAAGCAAAAATGAAGTTGAATATGTATAGTAAGTTGATGAAACATATGTTTATATGTGTATGTTTTGTTATTAGTGTTCATGATTAGTCATGGATTATAATTTCTTTATGGATGATGTTGATTTGAAAGGGAGTTGAGAATGAGAAGTAAATGAAGTAAAAAAGGTGATTTTGGTATGAGTTGCGTTAAGGAAAGATTTTTGAAACAAAATGGGTAGTTGATCTTAAAAATGTTCACTAAGTATGCTTTAGTCTTTTAGCCATAACTTTTTCTCTAATTATCCAAACAAGATGATTCTTAATTTGGATTACACTATAAACATATGGCTATATTTCTTATGAAGACATAGAATTTAAATTTTGTGTTTAAGAAACTCAAAATTTATCATGAATTTGAGAACTAGGTGTAATATATTGGTGGATGAATGTAAAGTTCATGTTCTGCCTTCAGAAGGAAATTATGGATTGATCTAGATAGATTTAGGCAAAGTTTTCTTCTAAAACATTGTAGGTATTTCTTTTATCTTTCCAACGGTATATAGTATGATAATTTTAGACATTGGAGTTGAAAATTATGGTCTTTATAAGTGGAGATGTTTAGGAGTAGTAGATAGAATTGTCTGTGATAACGTCATATTGTTTGTGATGATGTCATATCGTCTGTAAAAATGTATCATCTATGATGACATCATATCATCTATAAAATGTATCGTCTATGATGATATCATATCATCTGTAAAGACGTATTGTCTGTGAAGACGTCATATCGTCTATGATGATATCATATCGTCTGGTGAAGATGTATCTTCTGCTTTTTGCTTCTTCTACTTTCTGCTTCTTCTACTTTCTGCTTCTTCTACTTTTTGCTTCTTCTGCTTTCTACTTCTTCTGCTTTCTGCTTCTTCTACTTTTTTCTTCTTCTGCTTTTTGTTTCTTCTACTTTCTGCTTCTTCTACTTTTTGCTTCTTCTGCTTTTTGCTTCTTCTTATGTTGACCGAAACTTCTTTTGTACATTATTCATCTGATCTTTTTGTTTGGTCCAATTTTGTTCCTATAGACGATAGAATCTATCTTCAAGGTTTGAATAAAAGTTGTAGATCTTGAAGTCCTCTTTCAAACCATTTAAATAGCACATTAATCTGATATCTATAGGGAAAGTTATGGTAATTTTCCCAATTCATCTGACTTTTCCATTTGCCTGACTTTTCGTCTAGTTTCATCTGATGCTATTGTCTGGTCCATTTTTGACCCTTCAGATGATAGAATTTGTCTTCTAGGTCTTCATAAAAGTTGTAGATCTTGAAATCCTCTTTCAAACCCCAAATAACTCCTTAATTAGATATCTATAGGGAAAGTTATGGTAATTTTCCTAATTCATCTGACTTTTCAATTCCTTTTACTTTTCGTCTGACCCTATCGTCTGGTCCATTTTTAACTCTTTAGATGATATAATTTGACTTCTAGGTCTAAATTCAATTGTAGATCTTGAAGTCCTCTTTCAAACCATTTAAATAACACCTTAAGCCGATATTTGTAGGGAAAGTTATGACAATTTTTCCAATCCTATATCGTCTGATGATGTCATATCATCTAGTGATGACGTAATATCGTCTGATCCTATTTTTGACCCCCCAGATGATAGAATTTGTCTTTTAGGTATCTATGAAAGTTGTAGATATTGAAGTCTTCTTTCAAACCATCAAGAATGATCCTGATCTAACATCTGTGTTGAAAGATACATGAATTGTCCCAATATAGGTTCAATATGATTGAGGGCCAAATCTTGTTTGGTTCTTTCGGCTATATCTTTGTTATCTAACCTCCAAATGAAGTGATTCTTAAACCCATAGATTCTTAAAACATTTTGTCTATCCCTTCATAGAATTTTATAGCATTTGGTATTGATTCAAGAAATGATTGATTGAATCAAAGTAGGGGTATCGATTGGAAGAGTGTGAATTGGATGTTTTACTGAACATACTTCAGTATTTTGATGATTTCTGGATCGGTAGAGCTCCGAATGAGATGATTCTTATTTGAAAATAAACTAGAGACAAAGAGATACAAATTATATGAAGAAATGAAATTTTAATTCGGTCTCTAAGACTTTCAATTTTTGGATGGAAATTGAGATAGCGTACTGCTTCAGTTAATACCAGTCTGAAAGTGTTTGGGCCATAACTTTCAGATATCTGAACCAAATGGATTGATTTTGGTGTTTTTAGAAACTTAAGACAAGGGGAACTTTTTCTAGAAGAAAGTGTTAAGGTTATAGGAATGTTCAAGGGTATTTTTGGCAAGACACTTAAGGTTAAAAGAACTTAAGCTTATAAGTAAGGGTGAAATGGACTCTTTAGACTCATTAAGGGCATAATTGGAAGAAGAAGTGTTGTCTGACAGAAATGAGTCAAACGTAGATGACATTTGTAACAAGGTGCTTGCTACATAATTCGGATGCATCAAAGGGATTAGGTTTGGCCCTAAGCCAACTGCTTCATCCTCATCAAGACTAGCATACATTCAATTTCTT
This sequence comes from Erythroxylum gracilipes, assembly GCA_026413385.1. NCBI lineage: Eukaryota > Viridiplantae > Streptophyta > Magnoliopsida > Malpighiales > Erythroxylaceae > Erythroxylum > Erythroxylum gracilipes. The sequence continues at coordinate 10,003,453 of JANZLC010000009.1, forward strand.
AAAAAGGAAAACAAGTCCTTAAAAAAAAGGTGGTCAATCAAGAAAAGTACCCAAGAAAATTACTTGGCCCGAATTATGTAAGTACTGAAGATGAAGATGGGTCTGCGTGACTATTTTAACATTTGTCTTTTTTATTTTGTATAAAAATATTTTTGAAATTTTAATTAAAATTTTGTACAGGATCTAATTTAATAACATTTTATTTTTAATATACAATGCTTCTAATTTTTATTTTTATTATGTTTATAATAAATTAACAACAAAAAATTAAAAGCTTACATACAACAATATGGATTAAAAATATCACAAATAATTATAATTAATATGGTATAACATTTAGTTAAAATGTATATTAAAAACTTGACTACATTTTACAAGGTATAATTGCTTTCATGGACTTTAAAGGAGAAGAATTTAGAAGAAAATACAAAGTAAAATGAAGATTCGAAGCACTGAAGGGATGCACGGCCAAGCATCATCTCGTGTGCTTCTCCTAGGCTGTGCAAAATCACAATTTTAAGTGTTTTTGGAGATAAACGATTTGATACATAGCCGTGTATTAAACTATGTAAGTCTCAGAAACCATAATTTCAATATAAAAGGACATGTTCAAATGAAAATTAAAGGAGAAGACATTAGTAGGCAATGTTAGACATGGAGATCATTCTTAAGGAGTGAATTTTGTTTAGAGAAGTGGAAAACACAAAGAAATCATTGAAAGATCCATTGGAATACGAGATCAAACATGTACCTTGCAAAAATATTTGATAGGAAATAAAGGGGATATTTAGAATTATGAGCTCATTATTTTCTATTCATTTTTCTTTCTGTTTATGCTTGATTTCGTGTTTTTATCATATGTAAATAAGCGTCTCCTTAGTGTTTAGGTGAACCCTATGTTGATACTTTACTATGTTTTGATTCTTTTATTAATACAATTAGTTTGAATAATATATTGTGATCTAATTATGTGTTTTATTTTATGTTCTAATAGATCCGGAATATTAGATTATAATCTAATTTCATAACATAGAGATTAAGAAATCTTTGTTTGAATAGATCTACAGTAATTGAAAGAAGTTGATTACAAGCCTAGAGATATGATGACATAAACCTATCGGATTAGGGTCAAACCCAATAGAGGGATTCACAAATAGCTAAAGTAATCCTATAAACTTTAACCTGAGTAATTCGGTTTAAAACCTTTGGATTAGTTATTAGTAGACTCAAGGTCAGATATTAGTATACCATAGGAATCTCCACAGTCCAATAAATCAATAAAACAATTGTATAATAAAAGATCAACCTGTTGGGTTTTAGGGGGATTCAATACCTAGATACTATTTTTTTTACATCAATAGTTTACTAAGTGCTTCCTTCATTCTCTAATTTAATCTTATTGCCCATTTATTTTATTTTCTTTAGTTTTATTTTCTTTAATTAAAAATCTAAAATCCAATTCATAGACTAGGTAGTAGGATAACAGTAATTACTAGTATTAATCATCTCATAGGATCGACCCATACTTACTGGTACTAGCTACAACTACGTGATGCAATTGCAATTAATTAAACACTGGCTAACTAAAAAAATCAATCAATAAAAATTAAGATTTATATAATATTTTCTAAATTTGAGAATATTAAAAATATTTCATCATATTTTTTTTATTTTTTAAGTTATAAAAGAATTATATTATTAAAACTTAATATAGGGTTTAAAAAAACCAAGCTACTGTTTCAAGTAATTTAAGCCACAAAGCCAAGCAGGATTATAAAACTGTTAGCAAAATTAGATTAGATAAAAGTTGAGATAAGCCATTAATTACAAATGAATCTAAGAATTGCTTTCAATTGATCTACTAGTTACTTCCTTGGCTTTAAGCATTGGAGTTGTTATATTGAGTTAGTAGTGAAGACTAATCTTTAGTAGGTAGAATGAGGTCTATAGAATATCCCATCTATTGACTATTGTATCATTTTTATAAAGATAAAGTTTTATACCAAGATTCCTTTTCTTATCCAAAATATAGTGCTTTGAGTCAAAGTATAGATATTTATCTTAGTGTCTTAGAATATCTTTGCATTCCTTTCTTTTCAAAATGCCCACATTATACACCCAAAAATCTATTTTGAATATTATATAGTCTTCCTTAAAAATATGGTGAGTATGTCTTGCTCATTGTATGATCATTTGTCATTCATTTTATTGACAATAAGAGCTACATATATGGTGAACTTATAACTACAAGAATTCTGCACATTGGCCATGGAAGAGCATATGGCTAATAGTTTCAAACTCTTGGTTGTACTATTTAATGATGAAGTTTAGGTTATTACCCTTCAGCATAACCATTGTGCTTAATCCGTCTTATATATCTAGTCAAAACATAAATGTAACCTTTAGGAGGTTATTCTTAAACCAAGTTAACTTGAACCAAAAAATTTTGTGCAAAGAAGCTCTGAAGATCACTTGACAAGTTTTGTAACTCTGCACCCACGGATGTCTTAGCCAAATGATAGATTCCTACAAGTTTAGATTAGGATTGTAGTTAGGAACTTTGGCTAGAATATTAGATAAACTTTTGATATTATGTGACCATTCATCCCCTTGAATCATTTTCTCTATCCATAATATGATTAGGCAATATTGTTTTAGGCTATTCAGCTCAAAAAGTTTGAAAAGGGGGCCAAGCTCATTCTAGTTGTCATACGAAAACCATATTAAATTCTCATTCCTAAATTTGCTCTTTATCTTCTTATTCAAATAATCCCTCAAATTTAAGAGTTACGTTATAGAGCAAGATGAAAAAAATTAAAGGTTTAACTTTCCAAAAGTTCATCCCTTTTAAAATGTTACGTATGAATTAGACCCATATTGACTCTTTACTATAATAGGGTATCCAAATCCACTAGCTATTAACACCTTATTCATAGTTTTATTAGGGATAATGCCAAAACCACCCTCATTATTTATCAAGTAAACATTAGACTAATTAATCCTTGTTGTTGAGAACAAGCTTCACTGATACATAAGAAGCTCCTCATCAATTTATCTATATGCTTTATTAAGTTTGTGGGGAGAATCAAAATAGAGACACCTCACTACAACAAAACTGGCTTTAACTACGTTTTTTTATCGACAATTTTGAAATCGACTCTAAAAGTGAGCTTTTTATGACGGTTTCAAAATTCATTGCCAAAAGTGAAGGTTTTCGTTACATTTTATGATATCGTCACAAAATTGATATCTTTAGCGATGATTTATATGAATCGTCACAAAATGTGTAATAGTTTATGATAGTTTAGAACTTTTATCACCAAATGTTTAGCCTTCGTGATGATTCCCATAATTGCCATAAAAAGATGGACTTTTGGCGACGAATTTTTAAAAAGGGAGGTCTTTTTAAATTTGATTTTTATGAATATGATGTTCAGTCACAAATTGATCAAGTGAAAGTTAATTAATTTATAATTATAAATAAGAGGGTTATTTTGTGTTGAAGATTTAAAAGAGACTTATTTAACCATTTGGCGATGATTTTAAAAATCATTGTCAAAGAATGTAAGATAAATTTTCTCATATCATAGTTATAATATTATTCTTAATTTTCTTATGTCACTTGGAATCTAAAAACAATTAAATCTTTATATCTTCAACAATACTTTGAAGATCACCGGTCCGTTGAGCCCCCTCCCCCATGGCTTCATCTTCGTCTCCTCTACCTTCTCCTTCTTGTCTTCCTCTAGCCAGATCCTCTCCTCAAACCCCCCCCCCTTTCGACCCCTTTGCCAAACCCTATTGATGAGAACTTGGACCCCAATCGCCCTCCTATCCAACCGGTATCGACCCCCCTTGGCTCGCACCAGTCGGCTCCACCTATCCCAGTGCCTTCTTTACCCAATCCTGACCAAGGCCGACAGTCTCTTGGAGCTCTACCTAGGACCTGGAAGTTTGTTATTGCCAGTGGCGTGGAGGACATCGCTACTGTTAAAGATTTGGCTTTTTACCCCCCGAAGCTCATGGAAGACAAAATATACATCATCCCTCCACCTGAACTAGCCCAGCAAGGCACCAAGAAGCTTCGGCATGCCCTCTTTAGTTTTTTTTTCATGGGTAAGCGTCCTACCTTCCTAGTAGTTCAGTGATCCTTATCTAAGGCATGGTCAACCTGTGGATTATCTGAGATCTTATTGACGAGTTCACACAAGTTTCTATTCAAATTTGACTCTGAAAGTAGACTGAATGAAGTGTTGGAAAAGGGGCCATGGCATATTCAAGGAAAGCCCCTGTTCTTGAGAAAATGGAGCCTCAATGCGGGAGAGCAGGAGAATGTGAGATATGCTCCTGTCTGGGTTCGATTTCACAATATCCCCTACGAGTACTGGACCACTGAGGGTCTGGGTAGGATTGCCAGTGCAGTCGGACGCCCTGTTCTGATGGAATCTCACACAGCTAAGATGTCCAGAATCCTCTTTTCCAGATTGTGTGTAGAATTGGACCTGGAAAAGAAATGGCCTTCCTCTTTTCAGTTAGCAACCTATGACGATGAGGGCCAGATGTCTTTCAAAGAAATTGCTATAGAATATGAATGGCTGTAGCACCCCACTCTCGTAAGACACATACCCGACATCTATGGTGATATCCGAGTACGTACCCCGAAAGAGTGGCATGCTAGAACGATCAATCAGTCAAAATTCATTACAAAACTTTTGTTTATTTAAAACAAGGTACACGTAAGCGGAATATTACTAATCAAATTGGCCCATGTCATTTAAAAACATTTCCATTTACAAGTTACAATTATTACAAACATTAGTATTCAACAATAATTTGGGCCCATTTTCAAATACAAAACACTTGAAACCATAAAGTCATTTCATTACCAAATCGTTTACATACACTTTGTACAATTCTTACTGAACATAATTCAAAAATAAATCAATGAAGACATATGCAGGTGCAAACTGATCCCGACCCCTAATCCATGTCAGACCTCAGTGGCTGAACTCCAATTGATCTAATTGGATAACTCTTCTGAACCTGAAAAGCCAC
>JANZLC010000009.1:10020560-10038313 GCA_026413385.1 Erythroxylum gracilipes
CTTATTTACCCTCTATTAGGAGGAATTTGATTTCTGTATCTATTTTAGATAGACTAGGTTATAGTCTTCTTTTTGGAATTGGAAAATTGACTTTTTATCGTGACTCTTTTTTGGTGGGCAACGAAATTTTATGTGAAAGTTTATACAAACTTGAGTTGAATGATTATGTTATTGTTGCTTCTTCCTCTTCTCTTAATGTTGTTATTGGTTCTAAACGTATGAGGTTAGATTTGAGATCTTCTATGTCATGGCACAAACGTTTAGGCCATATTTCTAGAGATAGAATGGAGAGGTTAGTAAAGGATGGTGTACTACAAGATCTTGATTTTTCAGATTTCACTATTTGTGTTGACTGTATTAAAGAGAAATTGACTGCCAAGGTTAGAAAAAGCAAAACAGACAGGAGTTCAGAATTGTTAGAGTTGATTCATACTAATATATGTGGACCATTTATTCCACCTGCTATGGGTGGTTATAAATACTTCATCACTTTTATTGATGATTTTTCCAGATATGGTCATGTCGAGCTCATTCGTGAAAAATTTGAATCTTTGGAAGCATTTAAGATTTTTAAGACAAATGTTGAGCTTCAAAAGGGAAAGAAAATCAAGGTAGTTAATTCTGATAGAGGTGGAGAGTATTGTGGGCGTTATGATGAGAGTAAGAGGAATCCAGGGCCTTTTGCTAGATACTTGCAAGAATGTAGTATTGATGCAAGATATACAATGCCAGAGACACCCCAACAAAATGGAATCGTTGAAAGAAGAAATCGCACACTTGTTGATATGTTACGATGTATGTTTATTCATTCTAGTATACCTGAATTTTTATAGGGTGAGGGATTGAAGACAACAGCTTATATGTTGAATCAAATACCTAGCAAATCAGTTCCAAAGACTCCAGAGTTATGGTCAGGCAAGAAACCAAGCTTACGCCATTTTCATGTTTAGGGATGCAAAGCAAAAGTGAGGCCCTATAATCTGCAATCTAAGAAGCTTAATCCGAAAACTATTAGTGGCTACTTTGTAGGCTACACCATTGGATCAAGAGGTTCTAGATTTTATTGCCTGACTCACACAACCAGAATTATAGAATCAGATAGAGCTGTCTATTTTGAAGATGAATTTGATTCAAGTAAAGGGTCAAGCGAAATTTTATTCAGGGAAGAACGCATTATAGTCCCTGTACCTATTACTTCAATTCCTATTAATGATCCTGAGATTGAACAAATTCCAGTAGAATCTCATGATGAACCTCAGAATCAAGCACAGGATGAAGTCGTTAATACTGGGGATGATGAGGTTATTATAAGGAGATCCCAAAGAACATGTAGACCTGCCATTCCTGATGACTACATTTTCTATTTGCAGGACCATGAGTTTGATGTGGGAGATAATACTGAGCTAGTCAATTTTTAAGAAGCCATGAACAGTCCTCAATCTGCGTTATGGATGAATGCAATGAAAAATGAGTTGAGTTATATGTCATAAAATGGAGTTTGGGAGTTGGTTGAACTACCCAAAGGTTGTAAACCTATTGGGTGCAAATGGGTTTACAAAATCAAACATGACTCAAGTAGACGAGTAGAAAGGTATAAAGCCAGACTTATAGCTAAAGGTATAGCCATAGCGAAGGGATTGATTTCAAAGAAACCTTCTTACCAGTTTCCACAAAGATTCATTACGAATCATTATGGCTATAGTTGCTCATTTTGAAACTTAATCAAATGGATGTGAGGACCACCTTCTTGAATAGAGATCTATATGAAGATGTCTATATGACCCAACCAGTTGATTTCGAGCTGGTAAAGAGCACATGGTTTGCAAGCTCAGGAAGTCTATTTATGGGTTACAAGCATCAAGGCAATGGTATCTGAAGTTTGATATGACTGTCACTACAAATGGATTTAAGGAGAATGTAGTTGATCAATGTATACATATGAAGTTTAGTGGGAGTAGTGTCATTTTTCTGGTACTGTATGTTGATGACATCCTACTTGCTTCTAATGACACTGATCTATTATTTGAGACAAAACAATTGTTGTTTAGTCATTTTGACATGAAGGATCTTGGTGAGGCCTCTTATGTACTTGGAATTTAGATTCTTCGAAATAGAGCTAATGGGATTCTTCGATTGTTTCAAAAGACTTACATTGTTCAGATCTTGAAAAGATTCAACATACATTCTTGTTCTCCTGGAAAGGCACCAATAGTGAAAGGTGACAAATTCTCAAAGGCTTAATGTCCACAAAATGATAAAGAGAGAGATAAAATGAAGGTCGTTCCTTATGCATCACTTGTAGGCAGTCTGATGTATGCTCAAGTATGCACACGCCCTGATATTGCTTTTGTTGTAGGCGTGTTGGGAAGATACTTGAGTGACCCTAGTCTTAGCCATTGGAGAGCGGCTAAGAAAGTCATGAGGTATCTTCAAGGTACCAAAAATTATATGTTGACTTATCGGCGAATTGACACTCTTGATATAGTTGGGTTCAGCGATGTTGATTATGTAGTGTGTGGATGATAAAAAGTCCACTTCATGCTACATTTTTATAATGGCTGGAGGAGTTGTATCGTGGAAAAGTGTCAAACAGACACTCACAGCATCCTCTACCATGGAGGTAGAGTATATGGTGTGCTATGAGGCAGCTTGTCAATCAATATGATTGCGAAATTTTATTTCAACATTGGGTATTATAGATTCTATTTCGAGTACGCTGAAATTATATTGTGATAATTCTGTAGCCGTAGCTTTCTCTAAGAATACTAGGAGTACTTTTCGCTCAAAGCATATTGATATAAAGTACTATTTTGTTAAAAGAAAGTCATTGAATCCCTCATTACTATTGAGTATATGCCTACAGCTAGCATGTTAGCAGATCCACTCACAAAAGGCTTACCTATATGTGTGTTTACAGAACATGTCTCCCACATGGGATTGTTAGGAGACTAGCTGGATAAGATTAGTGGGAGTTGTTATTTTGTATTGAACATGTTGGCACTTTGTACGGATTGCTTATGACTTTTATATATGAGACATGTATAATGATGTTTGCAGTCATTTTTGTTAATGTTGACATATATATGTTGATATTGTACTACACGCATGTTGTTTTAATAGTTATTGTGGTATTTAAACATCTTCAGGGCCAAATCATGTGTAGTATATATATCCTGTTGATATGATATTGCATATGATTTATTTGATTGTTTTTGGATGATGGAGATTGATATGATGGTTTGATTATATTGTCCAAGTGGGAGAATGTTAGAAATATATGTGGACTAATATAATCACAACATTAATTCCATATACCTAACCACAATCGAATTGCCTAATGTATATTTAATAACCATAATGGAATGGTTAGTTCACTAATTGTATTTGAGGCGCATGATAGTACCCTAATAACTATATATTGGCCTATTAAACTATAGTTCACATCATCCATTAAAAATGACCCAATTAGCCTATTCTACCCTTTAGGGTAGAGCATGTCATAATATATGACATAAGATGAGATTGTTGCACATATAGTGTGTGTGGGTATGAAAAGCACAAGGGTCTTCTACCATTTACTCTCTCTTGCACAAAGTTTGTATTTTTCTCTTTGATAGGTTTTGTTAAAGAATGGAGTGGGTTCAAGACCACATGCCAGGTGTTGGAGTTATAATTTCATTATCTTGTTATGCTCAAAATAGAATGTAATCTTAGTTGTTGAATGTGGTTAATGACTGCATTTATTATAGCCGTAGCTTCATTCCTACATAAACAACAGCCATGGTCAACATGTGGGCAATCACACAAGATAAAGGAGAATTGGTTGAACCAGAGAAGTTCAAACCAGAAAGATTCATGGATGAGGATGTGGAATCCTAGAAAGCAAAATTTCATAAGCAAGGAGACATCCTTTTATGTTCTTGTTAAGAGCTTTCACGGCATCAGTATGGAGTTGATCTTTAGTACAACCAACTGATACATCTTCGATACAAGTTTTGACTATGATAAAGAGTTGGAATATGTGATCTTTTGAATATCAAAGCTATGACGTTTAATTCAGTTTATATCTTCTTATAAAGTAAAAGAATTTTCATAAACAATTTTGAGGACATCTTTAATAACTGGAGAAACGATTGAAATGATCAGAAAAGTCTGCCCGTCAAATAACTTTTCCCTCAAGAAAATGTAGAATCTCCACAAACGTTTGTTTGAATATCATGTATCTTATTGTAGTGGGAGTTGATTGTTGAATTGGATTAGCTAATAATTCTAGTCTTGTTTTAACTTTTATTATGTAACAAATTCAATAAGTTTTATGTTTCCTAAGAAACAGCATGCATCAATGAACTCAGTATTATCCTTATGCTATGGATGAAGATCATAAGCCGATATTTTAGGTTTCATCAACACGTTCATACAAATGCATAAATGCAAGTGATCGACATATGAAGAAGACATACACTAGAATAAAGAAACAAAACATTAGCAACAAAAAAGAAATGAACATATATGTGAAATGTTTGCAATGCCATTAATTTACCGGTATCTCCCTATTTTATGTCCTAACATGCAAAAACTTCACATACATGGTTATTTAGAAGCTACATATTGGATTGAATCTGGTATCCGTCACTGAGACCAATTCCAAGCTCACAATATACCCAGGATTCTATACATCATAATAATTATGTTACTTTGGTCACTTAGACATCATTCACTACAAGAAAAATGTTGTTTAGCGACAGATATTACAGACAAAAAACCTAAACAGGCCTTAATTGTAAAGGATATCATGTGAAAATGTTGATATAGGAGTAGTAGCTATCAAGTCAAAAATAAGAAAGAGAATAAAAAGTCTAGATGTGGGTAATAAGCTAAACTTTAAGGAAGTTGATTGATATCATAGTAAGCGGAGTGAAGATGAGAATTTAATAGTTATTGGCTTAAAGCATAATTAATTAGTGGGCTATGGTAAGGACTGAGTTTGTTAGGACCAACAAGTATATTAAGTGCGAATTATTGTAGGCTTGGCAACTCTCGCACAGTCCAAACCCTTAATGGGTTAGGAAATAAAAAGTGGTTATACCTATGATTTTTGGTTGAGACCCTTGCAATATAGGGCAAGGTAGAAAAAGATCTCTAAGATTTGATGGGTTGTTTGTGGTTAATAGCAAGTCCATAGTTAGCTATTATGTGGAATAATAAATAAAAAAGTGTTAGGATTACTCTATTTTTTATTGATATTGAGGTGGAGTTTAAGGATGGTGAAAAATAGACATTTATACGATATTATGAGAAATTTAATAGAGGGAAGAAGCAAAATTCTTATAATCTTTTTAATTGTATTTTAATAGAATCATCCCTTTTGTGGTGTTATATAGGGATTTTAATGAAATTTTACACCAAAATAAGAAAATGGTAAAAATGAGCATTTAAATTGGATCATAAAAGGGTTTCTAAAAGTCATGGAGGAAGCGGGGCTAGCTGACTTAGGATTAGTGAGATATCAAACGAAATGATAATGGGGTTAGTGAATAGAAATATAGGTGTAAGAAGGTCATTTAGGTGTGAGCTTTTGGTTGAACAATATTGTAATGCAATTGTGATTAGCCTTAAATGCTCTATTTTGGATCATTTGCCTATTCATCGGAATGTTTTGTGAACTTGGCAAGACCATCATCTTCTACGTTTGACACAATTCAAAATCTTGGGAGATGGGATACGCTACGTTTGGTTACTGTCTCTAGTATGCAAAGACGGAATGAGACAAAAATTTGGAGACAGAACAGAATAAAAATTGGAGACAGTGAGGTGTTTGGTTGTGATGGACAAAATAGATAAAACTGTCTCCGTCTTGAGGACAAAAATGTGTTTGGCTACAGTTGACAGAACATAAAAACAATGTCAATAACTAAAATACCCCTGTAGTATAATATGATTAGAAATATGTAATTCATTGATTATTTTAAAACGAATGATTTGTATTAGTAAAGAAGTTAACAAATAATAGTAATAACAATAACAATAAGAAATTAATTTTGTATAATAATAATAATGATGATAATGATGATGATGATAGAAGAAAAAGAGGAAGAAAATTAATAATAATATGGAATTTAATAATCACAATAATAATAAGAAAATTAATTATAGATAATAATGATGATACAAATAATAATAAGAAAATTAATTTTGTATAATAATAATAATAATAGGTATAATAATAATAATAATAATAATAATAATAATAATAATAATAATAATAATAATAATAGTGATGATGATGATGAGGATGATGAGTTTAATAATATAATTAAGAATAAAAAATTGCTTATGTGGGGAGAGATATTTTTAACATTTCCTTATGTGTTTTATTTTTGTCCTTGGGACAAGAAATATTGTATCATAGTTTTGGAAGGAACAAAAAATTTATGTTCTTATCCTCTAAAGACGGAACAAAAATAAGTGAGGACAACAAACAAACATTACGAGGCACAAATTTTTTACGTCTCCCTGTCATCCGTCTCCACCTATAAAGACACTAACCACATACTAGGTTAGTGAGACAGTCACATTTTTAGGTTAGAGTTGCAAATTGTTATCTCTTTCATGGATCCTACTTTAGCTTCCAAGCTCAATAATATTTACTCTTCCTCAAGTCGGTGACTCAATTATTGAGTCAATAATATTTACCCTTCCTCAAGTCGGTGACTCAATTATTGAGTCAAAATAAGACATGTAGGTTATAAAAATAATTGGAGTAAATATTTATAATATTCGAAACATTCTTTTTTAAAAAACTTTTTGTGCATAATTTAGGTGAATTTTTTAAATATAAAATAATATTAAACTTTAAATAAATAGAAAAATAATTATGACATTTTTATCACATTTAATTAAACTTTATTTATATATTTTTGTCGTGTTTTATGTAAATATATAATTGAGATTTAATAAAATAAAATTAGAAAAATTTGACGTGAATTAAAATTGTTAATTTATTCTCCTACTTGCTTTGAAGTTAGTAAAGCAGCAGAATCACGACGGCCACTTAAAGCCCCAGAAAAGTATAAAGGAAGAGACGAAACCCGAAAAAAATCATCACACGAAAATGACCATTAGTTACACACAATCACTTTTAAATTTTCCCAAAAATCAGTTGAAATGTATTCAGTTATATGCCGAATCTCCCCGTAAACAATACTAAGCCACCACAATCATTTCCGTAAAAGGGCAAGCCGTTTTGTCACTTCCTACTCTGCAGATCTTGAAAAACTCCTCCCAAATCCAGAGACCCAACTTTGGTTTTGGTGTGCAGATTGTGTTTGGATACGGATAGCTTGAAATTTGAAATTTCACGGTTTGGGATTTGATTTTCTGGGGAAGTTGAAACGATGAGACGGAGGCCCTTGGACTTTCGACGACCTGTGAGGAGGAGATGGCCGAATGTGGTGTGGTGGACGCTCTGTGGTATAGTAGTGTTGCTGTTCATTGTCATTTTTGGCAAAGAGAGCCAAATTGAATCCAGACCATCCTTCCCAAAGGTAAAGATCTGAGCTTGTTTTTTGTTTGATAGTGTTTGAGTTTTAACTGGGAATTTCTGTGGTGGGCTTGGAAAATGTGGGGTAAATTTATTAGGTTGTTGTTTTCAGTTCTGAGATTTCTTTACTTGAATATTCGAATATATCATTTAGCTGGGTTTAGTGCTAATGTTATGGCTAACTAGGGACCGACATCTCAAAATCTGGGAGATCTATGATGCCATTAGATGGTGTTTGATTGTTATAGTCATAATCTTGTCTGCTTGTTGCTTTGTTTATGGGGTGATTGTTTGTCTAATCATCTTGATCTGTGGTTTTGCTACTTAAAACTTTAAAGGAGGTGTTGCATATTTCCTAGAATCTATGTACTATACCAAACAAAGATTAATGAATTTATTTCAATTTATGTAAATGAGACGTGTTTATGGCATTTAGTTTTTGATACTGGGTAGTTTGGCGCATCATCGTTACTGCTTGTTTTACAATTCTTCTAAAAAAGCATATATGCAGTATACTGAACATGTCTTGCTATCTGGCTTCCTACTACATAGCCAATTCTAACCTAGGATAGATAGATAGTATCAATTGACAGATAGAGTTATGAAGCTTTTTAGCTTGCAATTAAGTGGGTGCAGATAATTGTGGCCTGAAGTTATCCTTCTTTGAAAAGCATTACCACCACTTGTTTTGCTGAATGGCTTAAAGTTATTAATTACAGTTCAAATTGCACTCTGAAGCAGATTCTTTTTCTCGTTTGATCAATCATACATGTTTTAAAGGCTGCTGGCAGTATACTATCACATTGTTAGACAAATATTCTGCCTCTTTAATCTCCATTCAAGGTTCTAGCAGTATTGCTAGCCAAATCCATGATATATCCAAATTGTCCCATTCAGCTTCTTATAGGCGCTTAGGAAGACGTGATAGATATATTTCTCGCTTTGTGTAAATTTGATAACTTTGGATGATCTGTAAAAGGACAGTGTCAGATATGATGGTTCCATGAAAATAGAACTTAAAAAATATGAACTGGTTAAAAGACGGTAGCATTGTTTTTTTTTTTGGTTTCTTTTTCCTTTCTTTACTACTGTTGGCAAGTTAAATATGACACCATGATGTATTCTTTTCCATTGTTTATCCTGCATTCTCCTTATATACAGTGGACTTACTTTTAACCGTGTACTTCCTTGCTCTTCGCAAAAGGATCTATTTCCTCATGACTGATAAATTTAATCAGTATTGATAATTTCTTGGTTGGGAAAACTTCACGAGGAATAGAACTTCAATGCTGGATGCTGAGTATCCACCTTTTAAGTTTGCAGTGCTCTAATGGGTATCTAGTATCTTTCACTTGAATACATACTCCCAAGTTTTGTAGGCAAAATGATGTCATGGGTGATTCTATTCATTTCTTTGACATTCAGGTTTTCCCTTATGAAAGTTTAAATAATATTTGCTATATTCTTTTCCAGAATCATCACAGACGTCGCAGAATTATGGATGGATTAAACATCACTGAAGAAATGCTAAGCCCCAACTCTGTAACCAGGCAACTTAGTGAACAAATTTCTCTTGCTAAAGCTTTCGTGGTGATTGCGAAAGAAAGCAACAATCTCCAGTTTGCCTGGGAGTTAAGTGCACAAATACGAAATTCACAGCTCCTACTTTCAAATACTGCAACAAGGAGAGCTCCTTTAACAACCACTGAGTCGGAAGCAGCAATCCGTGAAATGGCAACTTTGCTCTACCAAGCCCAACAATACCATTATGATAGTGCAACTATGATTATGAGACTAAAAGCTAAGATCCAAGCTCTAGAAGAACAAATGAGTTCTGTTAGTGAGAAAAGTTCAAAGTATGGACAAATTGCTGCTGAAGAAGTTCCAAAAGGTCTTTATTGCCTTGGTATTCAGCTCACTACGCACTGGTTTGAAAATTCAAAAATGCAAAAGAGAATTAATGAAAGGTTGCAAATTCAGGAAAAACTTACAGATAACAGTCTTTACCACTTCTGCGTCTTTTCTGACAATATCCTTGCAACTTCAGTTGTGGTCAATTCAACAGCCATAAGCTCGAAAAATCCCGATAAGGTTGTCTTCCATATCGTAACGGATGAGATAAACTATGCTGCAATGAAGGCTTGGTTTACCATGAAAAATCTTTGGGGCGTGACTGTAGAGGTTCAGAAGTTTGAAGATTTCAAATGGATGAATGCTTCTTATGTTCCTGTTCTGAAGCAGCTCCAGGACTCCGAAACACAAAATTATTACTTCTCAGGCCATAGTGATGATGGCAGGACGCCAATCAAGTTCCGGAACCCAAAATATCTGTCCATGCTTAATCATCTCAGGTTCTATATTCCTGAGGTTTTTCCAGCATTGAAGAAGGTGATATTTCTTGACGATGATGTAGTCGTTCAGAAGGATCTTTCGGCCCTCTTTTCAATTGACTTGAATGGAAATGTTAATGGAGCAGTAGAGACATGCATGGAGACTTTTCACAGATACCACAAGTACCTGAACTACTCTCATCCTCTTATACGGGAACATTTTGATCCTGATGCATGTGGTTGGGCGTTTGGGATGAATGTCTTCGACTTGGTTGAATGGAGGAAGAGAAATGTAACCAACATCTACCACTACTGGCAAGCAAAGAATGTGGACCGAACGCTGTGGAAACTAGGTACTTTGCCACCAGGACTTTTGACATTCTATGGGTTGACTGAGGCATTAGATCCATCATGGCATGTTCTGGGATTGGGCTACACGAATGTTGATCCTCACTTGATAGAGAGAGGTGCTGTGCTGCACTTCAATGGAAATGCAAAACCATGGTTGAAAATTGGGATGGAAAAGTACAAACCTCTTTGGGACAAGTATTTAGATTATTCTCATCCTTTATTACAACGGTGCAACTTTCACTAATTTCACATTCTCCAATAAATATCTCGGGGTCCAATACACTGCTAGTTTTGCCAGGTTAGGCGTTACTGATGGTTTCACTTCTACAAGTGCCTCCTGTTGTATATATATATATATTTTTTATATTCTCAGATAAATATCAAATATTATCTATTAAGAACCAACATTTGTCGACTAAGTGAGTACTGTTGTTTCTCCTTTCCCATTTCCTAGCCATGTTCTGTACTTAACCCTATTTCTAGCTCATTAATGTCAGCTAGGCTGCTCGGCTTATATATATGCTTCCATTAACTAGCTTTGTCTCTGTTTTTACTAGATACCATCATTGGTTCTGATAGTAAGTCTATAAGGTGATTAAGATGCAAGCCGCAAGCGTGCCGCAAAAGCAGCTTCGATGGGGTTAAAACAAGCTCAACAACCTTAAATGATCAAAGGTCGGTCTATATTTACGGGACATGATCTGAGGTGAACAAACGCAGGCTTGCTCGGCTTTTTAGCTTAGATATATTTATAAAGTTTGAAAAAGTCGTAATTGACAAAAAGATGAGAGCTTTGGCTTCTCAGTCGCCACTGACAGACTTGTACCGAGTCCGTTTGTCAGATACCTGCGGAAAAAGCATTGGACACGTGGAAGAAGCCCATCCAGTTCAATCGTAACGTCAAGTGCCGGCAAAGCAGCAACTCTCAAACCACACCACTACTGCAAGCATGTATTTCATGTAACATTTGTCGACGCAATTACTAGTTACATAGACTAGTTAAGAGGACTAGCCGGCCAGTTGTTACATTTGTGTTGTTTTCTCTTATCCAGTTTTTTGAAAATAAAACAACCCTCCAAAGTCTAAACCTCAATCTTAACAGATTCCCTCTCGTTCTTCTGTTAAGAGACTATGAAGACTGACAATGAACCACTCCTCTGTGTCTCCGATCAATCTTTGAAACAAAGAAGGCCAAAATCTCGCGAGATCAATTCACGTTTTCTTTCTTCACCAACACGGTCAAGCAATGGTGGAATACCGTCTCCAACCCAATCTTCCTCACCAGTACGTCAAAAACCAACCCGCACAAAGCGTCAAACAAGTTCTGATGACGTTGGAGTTGTACGTGGCATTTGGCCTTCATCGTCATCAAAGAATAAAAGTGGAGGCTCTCTTGCTGATGAAAGATTGGCTGACAAACCTACGAATGGTAACAACTCGGTTTCTCTTAATAAGCAGAGAAGCTGCAGGGAGTTTAGGTTTGAGAATGAGAAAGAGAAAGAAAGCACTAAGGAAAATCATAGACCATTCTTTGGAGGTTCGATGAGATATACTGGAAAGTTCAACTTTCCAGGAAAAAGCTCACTCTCTTCAACAGCTTCTCGTATTATTCCCAGAAGGCTGTCCGTCGATGAAAGTTCACTCTTTAGAAATCGTTTAAGCTCATCCCATCCAATATCAGATCCCTTTTTGGATAGCAATGACTTTGAATCAGAATGCAGTGATTTCAACTCTTCAACTTTGGAGTTTCCTTCTCCGGCTTCAAGTACATGGTCGAGAAAATCTGGTAGAGAGGTTTCCTCCAAGTACTTACAAGATACAACAAGGCATCCAAAAGAGACATCAGATTCTGATAATCTAAACTCAACGAAAGTCAAGAAGTTTACAGTGAAAAATCCAATTAAGAGGATTAATTCTTTGGGCGTACATGGGAATGGTACGTCTCAATGGGCGCTATCACCAGGGCGATCTGGAGCAACACCGATGTCTGTGGAGAGTAAGGAAAGGCCGTTGTCATTTACAAATTCCAGGCCACCACATTCGAGTCCTTCAAGGCGTAAAGGTGTAGAAAAACTGCTGAGTTTGGGGCTGGACTTACTCAAAGGTAAGAAATCTTCATCGCCTAGCTCATTGCTGCTGGTCACAGGAGATGCAGAGAGCACTCATCAGTTAAGACTCTTGCAAAATCGTCTGATGCAATGGCGATATGCAAATGCTAGAGCTGATGCTGTGAATAAGAACATAAATGACAAATCGGAGGTATGATCCTGTGTAGGATGTGCAAAAGCGATCTATCTGAAATTCAAATGATAAATACCAGTTGAACCAACAGAAAAAAAACTTCTTCACCGTGAGTTGTTGAACATTGTAAACATTCTACGGAGCATGACGTTTTAGAAATTAGAATTTCTTATGTCACACCAACAATAATAACAATTACGGCTGTCAATTGGTATCTGCACAATACCATCAAATTTGTCATACTCATAAAAGAACATTCAATCTGATGCATTTGCAGAACCATTTGTTATCTGCATGGTTTAGTCTGGAAAGATTGCAACACTCTGTAGTTCAGAAGAGATTGAAACTTGAGAAGGAAAAGATGGAGATGAAGCTGAATGTCATGCTAAATTCCGAAGTCAGTGAAAAACTGTATATATATGTGTGTGTGTGTGTGTGTATAATTTCATGTCATAAACCTTGGTTAATGAAAGCTAATTCCTTAGAAATGATGCAGATGAAACTCTTGGAATCATGGGGAGTTATGGACAGGCACCACTCATCGGCAGTTTCAATGATAAAACAATATTTGCATTCTGTCGTTAGCAGAGTACCTCTCGTGGAAGGTGCAAAGGTCAGTTCCACAGTCCAAAATCGTACTGGAACTTTCCTATCTATTTTACTATTTATTGAATTGGAAACTAACGAAAGATGCTTGATTTTAGGTGGATTTTGAGACAGTTTGTAATGCTATTAGACAAGCCTCAGACATGATGGGATCTATCAAGTTGACATTTTCAGTAAGCAACAATTTGTCGAAGTCAATGATTTCTATGCGCTCTTTGTTTGAGTTTAACATTGTTCGCACCGCAGGCTGGGAAAACTGTTACTTTACTTTCACAATTAGCAGCGGTGGTCAGGCAAGAGAAGCTATTGTTGGGGGAATGCAGAGAGCTGTTGGAGGGAATATCTCTGTTAGAGGTATGATTCTTACTTGCAAGTTACAGTGTATTATTGAAGTATATTTACTTGCATGATTTATTGGAATCTGTTGGAGCAGATACAGGAAAGGAGTATGAAATCCTATATAATGCAATCAAATTTGTGGCAACAGCAACTACATCGCTAGCAGCAAGAACGCAATAAGAAGCGCCTTGCTGACTTGCGACCATAAGTTTTGTCCCAACAGAGCATTAGTTGATAACCTACAGGCGACTCTAATAGCTGACGAAGAAATCCCAGCCAGCTAAACTAAACCGATATGTTTTAACCCGATCAAATTGTTTCTATTAGCTTTAGTAAGAACTTTGCCACTTGCAGCTTCATGTAAGTTCTCCATTTAATCACTTTGATCAATAAGAAATTTAATTTCAGCTGAAGAGTCGAAATGAATAAGATGATAATGTTCATGTCATGCATTTAACTATGGATGGACAATTTAATCAAGTACAATTTCATGGAATCACAAATCAAATAAAAGAGAAGGGCATGAACACTTAGACGCTCTACAGTGATATATAGTGGCTCGTTTCCCAAAAGCTCCTATGTCTCATGTTTATATGCGTAGTTGCAAAGTGTTGTTTCTCCTCACACGTGAGTATGAACAAAACATACGTGCATGAATTCAATATGATGACACTAAACAAAAAAAAGGCCAACAATAGACAAAATTGTAACTACAAGTGCAATTATTGTTGCCTTTTTATTGAGGCAACAAAATTCATATTGTTAAATAAGGTAGCGCTGCTATAAATATAAGATAACAAAATTTCTTGATTAAACAACAAAATAAACAATGTTGCTTCAAGTTTTGAATAAGGCAAAACAATATTTTCAAACTATAGCAACAATGTTGAATAGATATAGCAATCATTTAAGTCTTTATAAAGTAGTAAACTGATTTTTTAAGAAAAAATTTGTAACAACAAAAGCGACAATTTATTCTTTCATTACCAATAATATGTTAATATAAAAACAAACTCTTATAATTAAGTAGGCAACATCCATATTTACATTAAAAGCAGTGTATATACATTAATATAAGTTTTAATTACATACATACTATCAAATGTCAATAACCAAAAAACTGCATTTATATATGCTATATAATCCGTAAAGACTTATAGAATTGAACCTTTAACATATTCAAAATACAATAGCCAAAAATCGCTAGCTAAAATATTCACCTATATTACCTTCCTCCATTTCATATAGAATATAAGTGAATTAACCAAAATACAAAACAAAACCAATATGTATAGGCACTTTAAAATCCTTCACTAAGTACCTTCATCCACTCCTAATCATCACCTTCCTACAAAGAAAGAAGTAGATTGGAATTATTGTAAAACTACTATACTTATAAACATGATGATATATCTAAAGATTGAAATACTAACTATTTTATTGTGACCTCCAGTTAATGAAGACAAATAATATAGTCTAAGTTCTAACAACACAATAATTAGTTTCTTTTTATGAACAAATTCAAAAACCATGAACATAAGCAATTAATCTCAATAAAAAAGAAAACAAGATGGTGTACAACAACGGTGAATTAAGAAAATTTGTTACCTGATATTCTTGTCAATATATATGGTTTGGAGGAATAGAAGATTCCCTTTTTGATTAACTAGGTGCAATCAGTTTATAAAGCATATCTATATTAGTGGTGTTAGCTTGCCTAAGTTGAGATTGAATGAGGGAGACATTTTTTCATCATTTTTTTTCTCTATCAGCTTTATCATGTTCTAGATCCCTTATCATTTCCCAGCATTCTAACTTTCTCTTGTTCTAATTCCTTTCTCATTGTCTCATTGTCTCCTCTTCAACTTTTTCTTTTTGGTTCATCTCTTCTTCCAATGCATTCTTAATGGATTGCAAATACTCATTAGGAACTTTGTACAAGGCCTCACCTGTCATATTATTGTCTTTCATGCTAGATGCTTTTACACCCCTTTTAAAAAGTTTATTATGTCTAGGCCTTATCACTCCCATATCAACTGTAACTTCATTAAACTTTTAACTATTAATAATATAACCTAAATGCTTCTTTTCCATATTGTTAGGGCCTTTGGACATCCAATGAATATGATTTAAGGTGTCACTACAAGATATCACCTTATCTTGAAACCACTAAGTAAACTCATTGCAATGATCTTATGCCCTTGCCTAGTGACTTTTTTTACCACTTGTATGTTTCCATTTCAGATGCTCCATAGAAAGAATGATATACGCTAATTATTTTGATGGGAATAAAAAATTGATCTTTGAGATGGATACGTAATGTATGTGTATCTTACCTAAGGTACTTCTTAACATATTTGTCATTTGAATTAAATAGAATGTAGCGATGAGCTTGATGTAATGTATTTAAGTCTAATTTGATTGCTTTACATTTTCTTCGACCTTTCCATCTAACAAGATGCCCAACTTTTGGA
The DNA here is from genome assembly GCA_026413385.1 of Erythroxylum gracilipes. Taxonomy (NCBI): domain Eukaryota; kingdom Viridiplantae; phylum Streptophyta; class Magnoliopsida; order Malpighiales; family Erythroxylaceae; genus Erythroxylum; species Erythroxylum gracilipes. The sequence goes on from JANZLC010000009.1 coordinate 10,036,442, forward strand.
AAAAATGAAGATGATATGTTCGTAAGATTTGTATTTTCACTGTCATTGTCTTCTATATTCCTATTATATTTTTTGCTCACCTTATACGATGCATATAAATACAAAAAAAGCTTCACATTCTTCAGCTAAGTATCCTTGGACTATAGGCTCGTTTGATTGGCTTTTATTATGAATAGGTCTTTTTAACCTACCTAAACGCCTCCAATAAAGTACATAAAGTGGCAATGCATTAGTCCAACATGTTTAATTTTTTTTGGCAAATGAATAGGTAAATGAACTATGATGTCAAAGAATCAAGGTAGAAAGATTGTTTCAAGTTGACATAGTACTTCCACAGTTTCCTTCTCTAGATGCTTAAGATCCCCTGATTTAATGAATTTACTACATACCCTTTGAAAAAAGCAACTAGCCTACTCAAAACAATTGTAACTTTTTTTGGCATTGTTTTCCTGACAACAAATTTCAGTAAGTATTGCATAATAAAATGAGCACCATGACTTTTGTATCATGATATTTTTCTCTTACTAACATAAACTCATCATGCAATATTTGATGCATAACCTTATGGTAGTTTCACATTCTTCAAAACTAAACCAAAGTTTCCTTTCATCTCTAGGGTTATGTAAAAGTAAAAGCAAGTTTGAGTTAGTGACATATAAGAGTCAACTATTTTACAAGGCTGGAGGTCTTTTCTAATCCCTATTTCTTTCAAATTAAACCTTACATTAAGATACTTTTCTCGTGCTAACATTAATTCATCATGCAATATTTGATCCATAACTTTGTAGTAGTTTCACATTCTTCAAAACTAAACCGAAGTTTCCTTTCTCCTCTAGGGTCATGTAAAAACAAGTCCGAGCTAGTGACATATAAGTGTTGGAGTTAAGTAAATATAATGCCCTGGAAAGCAAGTGTATTTACATATAAGTTAATCTTCTTCCAGTTACTTTTGTAATGAAAGTATTTATTATTAATAAAACAAAAGAGTTTGGTTTTATTTGTATGAGCATTATATATCTAGTCATAAAGTACCAAGATTCTTTTGTAAGTAATATACATATACATGGAGATGTATGGGAAAAATGTATATTATTAGAATCTAAATTAGTTGATTCACAGTTGAATAATCAAGTTAGTCACTTGATTATAGTTTAGACTGTAGTGTTGCAATTTATCTTCGTGTAAGTAAAAGAGTTTACTTCAAGGGAACGATAAGTTTCATATCATGATAGTAGTTGACTATCGATAATGGTACTATTAAATGAATCTAGAATCAAGTATGTTTTTAAAGAATAAAGTAGGTTGTTACTTTAATCTTAAAACATACACCTTAGCATTCTTTATTACGAACCACAATCTTGATGAGTGGTGAACTCATATGTGTTTCATTATAATTTTTGATATGATCGGAATGGATTTTTACAGAGTATCAATCTAGTGTCTACATGTTGGAATTATTAATTGAAACATGTATCAGGGAACATTCTCTCAAAAAAAGAGTTTATAGTGATATCATCACTTCTAGACATTTTACGGAGATTAGTGATTAAACTAGCGCCAGTAGTTTGATGGACTAGCTACCCACCAAGTCTTAACAACAAGATGAGATCTTGTGTGTTAATCATCATATAGAGTAAAACGAGAGGTCTAGAAGGAAAAACCAACATAAGGGCAAAATGGTAATTTTACCATTTATTGTATGGATGGCTATAATGTTGGACCCCGTTATCGAAGCCCAACATCGGGTATTGAAGCTTGAACTTGAGCTTATACTACTACATGCCATTCTTATAACTCAACCACAATCAACAATTGAGTAAAACATATCCTACACATTTATCTTCAAATCCAAAAGCAATTGTCATTAATAAC
>JANZLC010000009.1:10057711-10068310 GCA_026413385.1 Erythroxylum gracilipes
CGAAATACATGCATATATGTAAGGAATACCTCATAATATATTATTAACAAAATCATAATGTTAATACATGAATCACATATGTCCATTGGCTTAGGGCACACTACTAACAAAAAGTTGGATTAGATTATGTCACTTGAGTTATTTTTCTTATTATTGCATATGGAATTCTTATTGATTTGACTTTTATGTTAAGAAATATTCCATAGTTTGAGCATTTTAAGTCTATGTTTTTGTATAAATATTTGACTGAATGTTTTTATGTCCATGTTTTGTATGAATATTTTAAGTCTTATTGTTTGAATATTTTAAGTCTATTTTTACATGAATATTCGATTAAACCTTTTGACTAAATGTTTTTATTAATTATTTAATATTGGTATTGTAAATACATAGATTTCTTATCGGTTTCAAATTAGATTATAATGATGAATTGATGAAGTTAGTTATTATTTCTCTAATTGGGCAAGAGAACAATTATTTTCATTTACAAAAGCAACCATATAGAACTTCATATCATATCATGATTGGACATTAGAAATTTTAAATGGGAATCTTACAAGGATTTATGAGAAATTAAAAATGAGCAAGACAATCTTCTTAAGCTTATTAAGTTGAAGAGTTTAGGAGCCTTAAAGCCAACAAGTTATTTGATTATGGAAGAACAAGCAACAATTTTCTTGATGACTATAAGGCATGGTGATACAACTAGTGTCAATGCAGAACGCTTTTAACATTCGACTTGGACAAATTTTGAAGTATTTTCACAAAGTCTTATATCCAGTTAACATCTTGCAAATAGAGTTATTACTCCACCACCTTTACTATACACCTACTAATATTTAATATAATTCAAATTTCTTTCCATATTTGTATGTACATTCATATATTTAATTTCATTAGGTCCTTATGATTAATAATTATTTTAATAGTGTAGTTTTACATTTTAGGATTGTATAGGAGCAATATATGATACACATATTAGTGCGTATGTTCCAACCAATGAACAAATATCATATAAGGGTAAAAGAACTGATTTAACCTAAAATATTATGTGTTTTTGCTCATCTGACATGCATTTACATATGTAATAGCTGGATGAGAAAGTACTGCAAATAATTCTCAAGTTCGTTTAGAAACTCTGAGAAATCTAATAGATCAATTTCCTACTCCCATAAGGTATTACATTGTTTTAAATAAACATAGAAATTATAATTAAATTTATTAACTTTTTGTTAATATTATGTTCTTTTTATGATAGGTAACTTCTATTGGTTTATTCAGGCTACACCAATATAATCTAATTTCTTTCACCATACTAACGTGAGAGATAACATTTGCGAGATTATAGAGGAAGAGGAACACCTCAAGATCTACAGTAATTGTTTAACTACTATCATTCTTTATTAAGAAATATTACTGAAAGATGTTTTGGCATTCTAAAAGCAATATTCTCTATACTTTCAAGCATGTCGAGTTATGATATAAAAAATTAAAATACATCGTTATTACTTTTTGTATTATTCACAATTATATTAAAATACATGAACAAAGAGATGAATTATTTGATAACTGTGTTGAAAATGAAGGGCAAATTAGGAAAAGTAAAAGTGAAGATGCAGGTTCTCAAGAGGAATATAATATCTCTTCAGCACAACTTCAAAATATGTCTTAAAAGTGGGATGAAATTACTAGACAAATATAGAATGATTATATTAGTTCTAATTGATATATGATTCTTTTATTGATTAGAACAACTTAATATAATTTTATAGTTTATAGAATTTTATTATATGTAATTGATGTGTAAATTTCTTTAATTATATAAATGTATTCATATATTTTATTTCTAATCAATTCATTAAGAATTTAATTTAATATATTAAAAATAATTAACATATAAGAGTATAATTAAGAAATAGAAACATATTTTTGTTTTTAATTTTTATTACAAATCTCAACAAAATAAATTTTTGTTTTGAATTTTTGGTTACAAATCTCAATTAATTAAAAAACAGAAAGTTAAAGCTAAAAATTACAATTAAAAAACAGAAATGGTACCAAAACCAAACGAGCCCTAAGACTAATTTATTATTACAGCCACGTGTTGCATTTATCAATTCCAATAAATTGAATGCCCAAATGCAAGAACTGGGATCGTTTCTGTTTAATACTTGCCTACAGTAACTCAAAGTAAGATTTGCTCTTCCAACATCAATATTCAAAAGTAGACTGGATACATAACATCAGTATCCGGATTACAAAAACTCCTTTGTTTCTCCTCTTTTTTTTTTTTTTAAGAGGTGTCACAGGAGGATCCTAATTTTGGGAAAAAAATTTTAAGCCATCCACACTTAAACTAATTTCCGCTCGAGCCAATCTCTGTTTAAAGAGATGTATGAGGGAAAAAATTTTTAAGCCATCCACACTTAAACTAATTTCCGCTCGAGCCAATCTCTGTTTAAAGAGATGCATACATGAGAGCGATTAAACCTGTGACCTTACTTAAGTCAAGAGAACCCCTTATCAACTCAGGTTTTTCCTCTTCTAGCTAGACGTTGAGGCTTGTGAATTTCCACTGAAGTAGACTCCTTAACCAATTCAGTTCTCTCGAAATGAATCCCATTCGACCCAACAACAACCACCTTCCTTAACCAATTAAGTTCTCTCGAGATGAATCCCATTCGACCAACAACGTCAACCCCCTGAACCACAAACCCAATTCGAAATAACAAATTATACACATTCTCGTTTCTATATGTGATGGAAGTTAAAGACTTGATCTTGATTAATCACTTCCTGTAAAAGCGTCCAGTAATGTTCTTGGGATGTACTTCCATTTTTCCTCTAAAGAAGATAAAGATATCTTCTTGGCCGATCAAGACATCAGCTTTCTGAAAAGTTTTTCGAATACTTATCAGAGAGTATCACGACGTGTTTAACATCTTAACATTGTTTAACGCCAAACTTTTGTAATATGATCAAGTTCTTCAAAAAGTCTGGAATCCATCTTGAATATAAAGTTTTAACTACAAAATTATAATCTTTGATATACTTATCTCTGGTTTCAAAAGCCTTACAGCTTCATATATTGTCAAAGGTAAATGTACTTATCTTTGGTTTTTGTGTGACAAACATTATCGAGGTTATTGCTAGTTCATAAAATCAAAGTTTTGAAATCTGGATTGGACGACAGACCAGAGGCTGGTTGAATAAGTGTCACGTTATAATTACGCAATAATTATATATAATATTAATAATATTAAAAAATAGAAAAATATATCAAATAATATAAATTTCTATACTTCTGTTAGATTTATGGAAAAAAGATGGGTTTTATTTTTGAAATAATTAAAAAACATATAAAAGAAAAAAAGCAAAATAAAAAATAAAAAAAATTCATTAAACTAGTGGCCAACTGGTTCGATCGGTTCCGATTTAACCGGTTCATACTAGTTCAATTAAAGACTAATTTTTAGGAGTCACCTAAACTGAATAGTTGACCAATCATCGGTCGAACCAGCCGGTCCAATCCGAATTTCAAAACAGAGCATAAAATGATGGATTGTCATCAAACCTAACCACTAAATCTAGATCCATAATCCATCACCATGTCTTAATCCTGATATCCTCTTTAGAATTTGTCAATTCCTCTATTTTGTCATAAATAGAAATGACCTATTTCGTACGTTGCTGCAATTCTCACAAAAGAAGAATCAACTCTCGATGAATAGCACAATACTAGATCAAACTCCACTTTCAATTTAAAGTCTTACATGTGCCAAAAGGCCAATAATGTAAACCAAGCTTTGGAAGCCATTGTTTCACTCAAAGACCAAGTTAAAATCTATAAATTGATGTGATACTCCTTGCTTGTAGGCGGTAAAAGATTTCGATTGATTCTCTACATTATGGTGTGGAAGCTCATCGGAGGAATGAACTCTATTGAATACGTACCGCTTATGTCGTGGAAATGATCTACGCCATGTCATTTATTCATGGTGACCTCCCTTGTATGGATGATGACGATCTCCGATAATGAACTGCGATCGACTCAACAATAAATTTGGTAGTAATTAGGTTTTATTGGTTAAATTAGATTAATTAAAGCTAAGTTATATTATTTAGGTTAGATTTGGTTTATTAGTTTTAATTAGAGTTTATTGTATACAATTAGTATTAAAAAATTAATTTAATATTAGTTTAAAACATTATTTAGACATGATATTAATAAAGAAAATAATAAATTTGTTTCATATCATCAATTAAACGAAAGTATAATTTTATCAATATGTACATAAATCTAATCTCTAACATCAAATTTTGCTATATTACATTATGAATTTTTCCATCCTTTCTAAATAACAATTTTTTAATATTACATTCATTTACGTTCTATTTAATTGTAAATCATTTCATTCCATTAAAAATTTTACGTTCAACGTTGCTTTTTGTTATATAAGATTTCTGCATCACATAATGTATATATATAACATATGAACACACGAAATATTAGTTTAATATTAGTTTAAAACATTACGTAGTCGTGATATTAATAAAGAAAATAATAAAATTATTTCACATCATCAATTAAACAAACGGAAGTGTAATTTTGTCAATATGTACATAAATCTAATCTCTAGCACGAGAGATTAATTTGAGACCGATAATGTGCATTGTTGTTGACTATTTTCTAAGAGTCTGAAGATTTATTAATGGATTGAAATGAGATATTATTTCATCGTTTAACAGGAAGATTTATAATGAAATGAAATAAAATAAAATAAAAGATAAGAGTTTTATATTACTTTCCATTTCATCTCAAACAGTAAAAATAAAAAATCTCCGATTTAAGAGATTTATGAAGGAATATAAAATAATATACTATATTATATTATAAACCTTTCATCCAAACAATATTTTACTATATTACATTATGAATCTTTTCATCCTTTCTAAACAATAATTTTCTAATATTATATTCATTTACGTTTCATTTCATTATAAACAATTTCATTCCATTCCAATTCATTAAAAACTTTACGTTCAACCAAAATTAGCCTAAATGTCAAGGTTGCTTTTTGTCATATAAGATTTCTGCATCACAGACCGTATATAGATATAACATATGAACACAAGAAATATACATTTTGGAGTTCTGGGCTTGTCATGAACATTGTTGTTTTCGAAGATCTTCGGACAATAAAGTTTCAAGAAGTTGGCTTAACCTCTCAGCACCAGCACCTGGTCTAAAAATTGAAACATTGCCACGAATATTACATGGATCACTCCCGTTGTCAGAGCTGCCAACACACCATGCTCCTAGAGCAAACCGGTTCGTACGACTGAGAAGTTCTTTATCAATCTTGTCCAAAACCGGATCATCCCTCGCAAATTTTCGAGCAAATGGGGCCTTGCTTTTAACCATTTTGTCAAAGTCTTTCATAGTCAAGGAGATAGGATGTTGCTTAGGAGGACTGTCCCAAGCAATATAGTGTAGATCGTGGCTTATTGCTGTGGTTTTGAATTCTTCAGTGTTGCATATAAGAGTATGGAAGTATCCTTCCGGCGAGGACACAAAATTCGTGTAATACATTAGGATAGTTCGTGGGAAGTTATCCCATCCCATTATGCAATATTCAACAAAGGTTCGGGTAAGCATTACCCATGCTGAACCTGCATCCCAGAAGGAAGCCCAACATAAAAAATAATTCTAAATCTCAACCATTGGCAATCAAGCTAAAAGGATGATATTGAACGAAAAATCCTCAACACTCTATTTGTCTAAAACAATAAACAAACAACACCCACCCACCCCGAAAACAACATGAAAACAAGACCAAGCTAGTCAAAGACATAGAAAGTGGTAGGCAGAACTTGTAGCTTACCTGCACTTGGACTGAAAAATGCAGTGCAAACAATAAAAGAGAACAAATAATAAGTTGGCTATTACATCATGACAAGATTTCAAAGATACTATGAGCAGAAATAAGCTATATGCTTACCAGTGAAGAGCTTGAATGAGGTGGGAAGCGATCGGCGTTGAGTAGTCACAGCAAGGTCAGATTTCTTTGATAAGTATAGTCCAGGATCAATAATAATTGGTTTTGCCCTTTGGTTCCTGCAACATTTTCATATAATTAATTGTTAAATTAATTAATTTCTTCTCCAAAGTTTTCCTTTCACTTACAATTTCCATCCAGTAAGCTGCATATGCTCAATGAAATTGAGATTCCTGGACAAATTTGAGAATACATGGAGCAAATCTGCACAACACAAACCAAAGTTTATTTCAGCATAGAGCATCAACTACATTAAGCATAATATCACAAATAGGAAAAGGATCTGCATATAAATGAAATTCTCCCATAAATTTCACATTGTTATAAACAGCATTATGTTATTTAGCCATATAAAAAAAAATACAAACACAATGCTAACGAAGCCAATCTGCCCAACCATTGCAACTTTAAACAATGTAAACAAGGTAGAGATAAGACCAAAGAGGGCAAGATAACACAGAAAATTTTCTTTGGCAACTCAGCCAAAAGACTAGAATCTGTAGCTGAAAGGAAAAAGGAATTATATCATATTTACAGCCTCAGCATGATTAGATACTAACATGAATTTTGGTCATCCTGTAATTGAACCAAGTTCTACTCGAATTTTAATGATAACAAAACATGGACTACTAACCTGTTAAGAGCGTGCAGATCATCATGAAGACTTCCACCAAAAAAGAAGTTTGTGAAATGAAGTGACAAAAACTTTAGGAGACAATCCAGTTATAAATGTTTGAAGTTTGGAAATTAAAGTTGAAGACTTTTGATGATTGAAGCAACTTATTATGATGAATGGATACTTGAGAGATGAAAACAATGAAAAAAAAATTCTGGAAGCATTCTGAAAAGTTGACAGGGAAGGGCGGAAGGCAGTCAACTGGACAACAGGTTTGGAAGTTTCCACCACAGTCAACAGGGCAAAGCATTCGACTATATAGTGAGACGAAAACTACCCAAACCAGTTAACTGTGCAAATCGGTCAACTGGCTGCCTTTCTTATTTTAAAAGATATATCTGACTCCCAACATATAATTGGATTAATTAAAAGAAGGCTTTTTGGGTCAAAAAAAAGGCTTTTGGCTCAAAGATTACTATGTAAAAGGGTAGAATAATAAAAATAAAGGAAAAACAATTGTATCTTTTGAATCAAGTGATTTGATGATATTGAAAAAGCTTGGGAGTGATCTTTCGTTAGAGCTTGAGTATAAGCTTGTATTTTCCTTTGAGAATATAAAGTACTGTGATTAGAGAAAATCTAGGAGTGAGTGAGAGCATCTGTGTGAGCTCATATGTGTTACTCTCTTACAGAATCTATATAGTAGTTTCTACTCAACCATTAAAGTAAGAGTGGGATAGTGGATTGAACTCAACAAAAGGAGATTAGGGAGTAAAATTAGGTCAAGGACAAAACTGAGCTACTATGAATCAATTATCCAATATCTCTTACCCTCTTTCTTCATTTCTTATTTGTGATTTACTCTGTTATTTGATTGTTTCTCTAATTACTTGTGAGATTAGTGAAAGCAACATTGAATTTATCATAAGAAATAATTGACTAAGCTCACCAAGTATTTGACAATTTCCCACTAAAAAAGATTAACATAATCAAGACTATATTGAAGGTATATAGGCTGGGTACCTAAAACTACGGGGTTGATGATCCAAAGAGAAAAAGGATACTTTCACTATCATAGATATTGGTGTCTCTTTTAAATAATGCCACATACCCAAGTTAATTCTTGTGAAAATAACTAGTCAATAGTCAGAAGTCATAAAGAATACCCAGTTCATCCCCCTTTTGGGTACCCAAGGATTTTGAGGTGAGTAGTGTAGCATTCAGCAACACAACCAAGTAACCAGTTGAGTCATACTTTCAGAATCTAAGATATCCTAACCGACAATATCATCAATCCATAACATCTTGAAGAAAGGTCCAAAAGAGCTCAAGGACTTCGGTAATCATCTTGATAACATCACCTGATGGGCCTAGATTCTATTTTCAGTTCAAGTGTTCAAGCTGTTTCTTAGACAGTTTCAAGTGTTCAAGCTGTTTCTTAGAAAGGACGATAAACCCACAATAAATTTCTAGGTAGTGAACTAAGTTAACAAGTTGAAGAGTGCATAGGATACTATTTCCACCTCCTAGTAGCAACGTAAATGAAATCAAAGGAATTAGAAAATTTTAAATGCAAGATAATTCTGAATCCCATTAGCCATGGTTGCACAGAAACTTCAATCCAATTCGACACGTTCAGAACGCATACAGAAGTAATTTTGTAGGATTCATATTGCAGCTCTGTAGAACCTAATACATGACCACGTTAAGATTTAAGTATATGGCATTTAAATGCAGTACATTGCACTTAAAATTTCAGCTAGCATTAGACCACATCGGACTACCTAGAAAGGAACAATGTACTTCAGATCCCATCTTACAGTGAAATTTCTGATCATCAATAAAAATTAGAGAAACAGCTAGCAAGACATAAACAAAAATTCAGAGGAAGTCTGCAACCCAAACACACTGAGAAATAAATTATGCGAACCCTGTGGAGTTAGGAATTAAAAGTAGATTGTGCAACCTCACAATAATAGCATATGGCTGATTAACTTGGTTACTCCTGATCAAAAGTACCCCCACCTTCTGCACAGCAGGTAAAGACTGCCTCTCTAATTTGCTCCTTGAACAAGAAACGCATAAACCTCCTTGGACTCTTGAAATAAAATGCTAGAAGCCTAACAGTATAAATACTAAAGTTGCAGAAAATAAGAAAATTTTCACTTGACTGCTACAGCCAAGCAAACTCCCGAAACAGTGGAAAACTGTATCAACAGATTCATTATATTGATCAATTTTACAGATTCTCATAGCAACATTAATCCTCCGTAGAAAGGAAACAACTCTAGACATACAGAAACACAAAGCAGAGAACCAAGCAGATGAAACAAGTAAGAAAAGAGCATCAAGCACAAACCATCTTGTGTCACGAGAGGATAATCTGAAGCACTGAGGTTAATAAACCAATCCCACTCCAAGCTCTCCCTTAGCATAATAGCAATTGCTTGAAGGGTACAGGCAATCATTGTAGGCCCCTTGTAAGTTACCAAGTTGGACTGGCCCATCACACGGACGTTCCCAACTTCACTAAATGTCGGGTCACTCTTCAAAGTTGTTCCTAAGTCCAACCTTTCACGTGGAGGTGCTTCCAGATCCAAATGCAAGATGTACTGATTCCTTGGATGATAAACTGCCTGCAAAGTTCTCATCATTCTGCGACTATCACCCTTGGTCCCTGAAATCAGGTATGCTAATCTAGGCGCTTCCAACTTGGAATACCCACTCCTATTCAATGATTTCATTAAATCAAATTCCGCAAAATACTCAGATGAATCCTCTGAGCTCGCAAATGAAGTAACATCAAATGGCAACTGATCTCCACCATAGGGAGAGGCAAATAGCCCGAAAGTGCTTGACAATAGGAGGGTTAATGATACAAGCAAGCTTGCAAAGAATGGAATGTGCCATTTCCTATCTTTTAAAAATCTTACCGGGTGAGAAATGGCATTTTTCCTCATGCTCATCAAAGGGCTATTCATGAAATCAAAGCCCAATAGCTAAAAATTCGAAATTCTCCAAACAAATTGGGCAAAACCCCAGAACGGTAACATGTGAAAACCCACCAAACTAGGACAACGAACAAGCCAAGGAAAAGCGAAGAGGTCCAAAAGAGCTAAACACTTGGAAGCGAAACACTATCGCTTCAAACTACAGCATAAATCAATACCTGAAACCGCCTCCAAATTTCTTTTAGATAACTGAAACCCGTAAAGAAAAAATATACTAAAAGATCCGTCCTTTACGAAGAGCACCGTTAATGAAGAAGACAGCACAGGATTTGGAAAAAGAAAAGTACTCCGTAATCCAGAAATGATAAACCCATAAAAACTACAACTTTGTAAAACTTCAAAGCTTAACTTTTTGGTTATGCAAAAGTTAAAAATGCTGGACTAGTTCTAAACTGGCTCCCCAGATCGAATCACTATCATAAAGCTTAGACTGTCAGTCTCAGAAACTTGAAACTCAAGAGAATTACTAAAAAAATTGTGAGGAACGACAAGGGAATAAAGTTCAAATGCTCGTGAAAAACAGAGACGGAGGTGGGATCCTTAGAGAACAGGGAGAGATTGGAGGGCTAGGTGACGTTACCGTTTGGTGGGAAAGAAAATGGTAAGAGAAAGAGAGAGAGCTAAATCAGACCAATCCACCGAGATCATTTAAACCAATTGATTATAGTAAAGTATTATATTGATAATATAATATACTAAAACCATATATCCAAAAATTATATTAATAAAAATTTGAAATAATAACAATCTATTTAATTTTATTGATATTATTTTTACATATTTAACATAAAATAATATTATTAATTAATAAGAAAAAAGATTATTTAATTATCATATAAATATAAAATTAAAGACAATATAAATTATAAAATACTTAAATATTACAATTCTATCATATAATAAATAATAATCA
>JANZLC010000009.1:10112787-10123956 GCA_026413385.1 Erythroxylum gracilipes
AATTTAACTTACACCATACTATACTCTAACTTAATCTTAATTTCTCCATTTAATACTTCTAATTCCATCAATCTAAGTAATAAATCCTCCAACCATTGACATGCTAATTAAACTCTAACCAAAAGAAATTAATCAAACAAAACCTCAAAACTAAATTGAAATCATGCTTATTCAATAAGAAAAGAATTCAGGGGCCAACAAAGAGAACAAACTAACTAAATGCAATCTATACAAGTTATTTAAACTATATGAATGATAAACTAATGTCCTATATGTAAAACCAACGAAATCTAATAAGAATAGACCTATGTATGCCACGACAAGGAAATTTAAAAATAAAATCATATTGAAATCAACTCTATTTTAGCAAGTTTGGTTGCGGCAAATCATGAGAGAACAAGATCAGAACTTTAACTTGGTTATTAGAGCTAATTTACGTGACCAAATTAATCCTAAAAGCTATGTGGATGCTTGTGCTATTGTGTAACTAACTAATCTAAAGGATGCAACTAAGGTCAGATTCGAAAACAAAGGGAAATCTTAAAGATAATGTGATTTAATCTACTCGAATATGCAAATTACGTGACCTATTGATACTACTACTTTAATTATTCAAACAATTAAATTGAAAGAAAAATTAAATGAATATTTAAGACTAATAAATAAATTAAAGAACAAATATACCCAAAGCTACAAAAGAATAAAGAACACACACGCACGAATTTGGGGGGTTTTGGATCAAAAATTGAGGAAAATTAACTTAAAAAAAAACTAAATCTTAAAGTAAATTAATGCTAAAGGATTCTGCAGAATTCAAAATTTTAAAGATAAAAGAAGTCAACTTTAACCAGTTTCCAATTGCAAGAGAGTTCACCAATAAACACCTAATCAATTCAATCATGGAACATAAAAGATAATCTATGTATAATTTGTGTGTGACAATGGATCAACCAATTCGAATGTCAAGTTTCTTAACTTCTAAATAGATTAATCTTCAAACATAAATTCATGCATCATAACTTCTAATCAACATAAACTTATGCAAGAGCAATTCAAACATTAGCTAAAGATCTCGAATTGAAATCGTGATAACTTCTATCTATAATTCAAACCAAAGTTTATAATCAAACAAATCAGATTTGATAACTTCTATCTAAATCTAATAAGTTTTTGCTACTACCATTTAATCAATTCGGCAACTTCTACCTCAAACAATCAACTTAGCATTCAAATCAAATAAACAAGATCACATTCATGAATTTAATCCAGCACACGTGATTCAGCAATTAAGATCAGATTATAAACTCATAGTCATCAAACAATCTTGCATAGAATAATTAAGCAAAAGTTCTCATGAATCAAATTATGGTTTAGAGGTTATTACCTCTTACAATTGGAAAAAGAAATCTAGCTAGAAAATTCATAGTGTATTCGGCAAGATCAATAATAAGAGAAACCTAATTCTAAGAGAAAAAGATGAAGAGAAGGAAGCTATAGGTCATGCCCTAGCGTAAGAAGAAAGAGAACATGAACCCCCTTTAATGAGCTAATGGGACTCTATATATAGAAGTATAAGTAGGTATACACATCCTTGAGGGAGTTGAATTTGTAATCTTTTCCAAACTCGGATTTCACTATTTTGGCAGATTCTTAGGGCCAACTTCGACATTCTAGAACTCTCAAATGGAAAATAATTTACGGATCAAATTTTAGGTGAAAATATCCCAATGAGTTAAGTTTATTTACACAAAATTTCAGCCCAATCCAACGGTTAGATCTTCAACTATAATCCCACAATTGTCAAAAGGTCTGTCTAGAAATCCATTGCTCCGTGGAAAAGAAATCCAATCCGAATTCAACTTGATATCTAGCCTAATTTATATTGGTCTTGAGGAGGTGGAAGAGAGATCAGACTTAAAGGTGGATTTGGAAACTTCAAGGATGGTGGAAAAAGCTTCCACACACATGTACGCATGAGTTGACGGTGTAGGCTTTCATCCGTGGCATCCAAGGTGGAAAGGAGGGCGATGTGGCACGGTAAGGTGGCTAACCACGTGGATGACATTATCATATGACCAATGGAGGGTTTCCATGTCATCAAATCTTCTAGAATCTTCCAACAGGTTGTTGCCGAAGTTATGTACTCATTGACAAAACTGATTGCGTTGACGAAATCCATTTTGTGTTGTCGATAGGAAATCCTTGTGGAACTAAGATTCCTAGTCAAAGTAGGATTCCTAACCTAGTAGGATTAGGATTACTCATCATCCATAATTTTTGTTATCAATTTTACTTTTTGTCACGAATTGTCAAAATAGGAAATCCTAGTCAGAGTAGGATTCCTGGTGTAATTAGGATTCCTAATCCTTGTAGGATTAGGATGTCTACAACTTGGACCATTATTGCTCATTTCGACCTCCTCGTTTCAAATATGAACTCTATTTGCGCTAATTCTACCTTGTTTAGCTCATATTCTTGGGTTCATGTCCAAAAGTACCTGTAGAGCACAAAGTAAGATAAGTGAATCATTTTGTACAGAAAATGTGAACAACTACTAAGTGTTAAGGTACTAAAAAGATAAGAAAATATGAGTATATCACCAGCTCATTTGGAGGAGGATAGGATTATATGGTTGGAGGTTGTTCACATAAACTTATGCCTTTAGACATTTAGGCTTCACTCAATTAAGGTTTCTTGGTTTGATAAGATCTAGCGAGAAAACCTCATTCCCAAAGCTTCACTCATCAGTTAGCTAGTGGTTAAGCAACAACTCAAGATGAAGCACAAATTGTTTGGCATGATAGACCCTTTATGTTTGTTATATAAATCTTACCCTTAAACCAAATTTCACTTATTTTTCCATAATAATTACTCATAGACCATTTGGGCTAGAGTACAACATATGATGCAAGTTTATTGCGGGGAAAGGGACTGGATAAGTGTATTAGAATGGGCTAGCAAAGCAGCATGTGTCATAAAACATGATGACATCATATTTAATACTGTATTTATTTACTCTATATCCACCATAAAGAGGGAAAAATTCTCTACAATTCTCAAAGATGTTGAAGTGAAAAAGGTTACTCTAGCTAGCTGATAAAACAATCAATTAGGTAAGAAAAATAGTCATGGCATATGAAGATTAGCTAAAAGCCAATCTTAGGATTAGGATATCGTATAACTTATAGATTGATGGGATATCTCCTAGCTTAATGACTTCATGTAAGTAAGGTAATGTTACAACTTATGGAACTCATGACACTCATGTAATTCATGTATTTTTTGGGCATAAAGTAGCTGGTGTAATGCTTAAGAAATTGTAATGTTGCACAAGCTTAACTTTAGTAAATAAAATTTCATTTTTTCCCTAGAAAAGCAATATTATAAGGTCTTGATTTATGAGAGAGAAAATTCTCAATCTTCCATTAATAAGAAGGAAATTTTCTATTTTTGCCTTCTCTTCTTTGTTTATTTTTTGTCCCATTTTTTCTTTTTGGTCAAAACTAAATTTTGACTTTTGTATTCTAGATAATAATTTTAGTCAAGACTTATCATCTTCCTTATCACTATTTTTATTTTTACCTATTTGAGAAAAAGATTCATGGCTGAACCATGTATGATTCTCTTTTTCTTAATAATCAAGCCCATTACTTCTATTTCTCCAATTTCTCTTCTTAAATTAGCAGGTAACTTTAAGCTACCTCATTCTCTACCTTTTTCTTCTCACTCTTATACAACCGCTATTTTTATATGTTAGATTTTTCATAATTCTTCACTTGAAATAAATGATTTTTCTCCTTTACCTTCTCTTCTCCAACTCCTATTTCTTTCTTTGATACAGGAATTTTGTCTTCCCCTAAGATCATTACTAGTTTGAGCTTTTCTTTACCTAAACCAAGTGTTTCTTTTTTGAATACTCAATGGGCTCCTTAGATATGTTTATTGGTTCCCCCTAAAAAAATCCAAGCTTTTAATTCTCCTTCTTCAGTTACAAACAAGTTGTATTAGAAAAAAATAGTAAGTGTTTAATCAAACATTTAACAAATTAAAGTTTATTCCTCTAGCTTTTAATAATGGCTCTCGCGTTGTATCTCAACCATTAGAGATCTTATAGGAGGTAGTTAAGAAATGGTCATGTTTTGCCTTAGCTTTAACTTTATCCATATATTAGATGAAAAAATATTGGGAATAGAGAGTACCTTGTCATTGAAGATGATACATTCATATTTAGATTCTATAGTGACTCAAGTGTGTATAAAATCTTAGAATTTGGCACTAACATATGAATGGGAAGCCACTTATGCTCTAAGAATGGAGACTTGTTATAGAAATGATTAAAATTAAGATAAAAGAAATCCTCCCATAGGTTAATTTCCATAACCTACCTATAAAGTATTGTTTAATAAAGGGTCTTAGTCTTTTACCAAGTTCTTTAGACATGCCCATATATTTAGATGAGAAAATCACTACACTATAGAGGATTGGTTATACTAGGATTTGTATACAGGTTAGCCTGGATAAGGAAATGCCAGAATGGATCATAATAATGCAACTACATGATGATGGGAAGCTAATAGAATTTTGTTATTAAAAGAGGCCTTAAAACTTAAATCTTAATAAGCAAATAATTTATGACTTGTGAGTATATCATGGGCGTGCATTAAGTGTCACGACATGCAAAATAAGTCATGGGCGTGACTAACATGCTCATGCCCACGAATTTTATGTCTGGCTGTGAGCCATTTCCAACACTCTTCATCTTGATGTTTTTAACATATACTTATCATCTTCATGCATTTCCTTGTCTCCTCTTACTCTAGTCCTTCTCATTCTTGCTCTATGAAGACAGATGATTATGAATCTATGAAAAACGACACAAATATTGTGCTTTCGACTCACTTTAGTGTTAAAGAAGTGCTCTAAAGGTAATCACCTTTAGTGCTTATTGTACAGATCTTTTTGAGTAATAAAAGGATTTTTTTGTTAATTTGATGTTCATGTTCTTTATGAATTGATAGTGATATTAAATCCGATTAATGAAGTCCTTGATACATTACATTTCATGAAGAAAATCATGATGTGATCATAATAATGAGATTCCTATCATGTGCAATTATGTTAATATCTAAATTATCCCTAGTTATAGGATTAATAAGACGGGACATTATCAATCCAGACAAACTAGTACATGTTATACTCCTTGATTAGATCAAGCAATGGATCTCATAAGTTGTAAGCATGAGTTGTTTAGAGTTAACATTCGGATGCTTGCTAAGAGTAGTAAGTAAATTGGATGACCTTCCATAAGACAATCATATGGATAATCTATTCTAGTGTCAATGATAGTCTCATCATAGCAATAGTGTAAATATCCTTAGACTTGAGGTGATCAAGGATATCTTGGATACTAATCCTGTACTTTGACTTCATTCCTTATTTCCTTTTAAAGGTTGCTCATAGGGTGGTGATTGATACAACTTGAGGCATTTGAAGGTAACTGAGTAGCCAATAAAAGATTCACCACTCCTGACAAAAGGAGATGATACCCACGGCCTCTTGTCAGGGGTCATTACTTGGGAATCTTTGGGCAGAGTGGAAATGTCATGAAGTTAGTCTTTAGAGACATATCCAATTGAGTAATGAGCCTCGAGGATAAGAACTAACATCACTTGGGCTAGATGTGATGTAGTCAGTCTAGTGGGAGTTGACACTTTAACCATACTCTGAACCAAGTGGGGTATAGATGGTGAAAGGATGAATTGAACGAGAACATTGTCTATGAAAGGGTTCATAGTCAAACCACTAGCTTTTCAATCAATTAGGGGTCATGATGTGTTGCTAGATATCGCTCATGACTTGCTTGAATTAAGTGTTAATTCAAGTGGCCAACATAACCGGGAACCTAACAGGTCACTCACATTGAAGATGAGAATAATGAGTAAAATGGTCTTGGATGGGGATTCAAGATATAAGAGATGCATGACTAAGCTACACAAGTGTGGTAGTTTAGGGTCATTTAATTGTGAATCATATGACACATGTGAATCTTGCTTATTAGGTAAGATGACAAAATCACCCTTTAATAAGCAAGATGACAAAATTACTCTTTAAAGAAGGGGTTGAAGTTTTATGCTAAATTAAGTGCGATTAAAAGCCACTTAATTCCCACTAACTCTCCATTGATTTTAGGGGTTAGAGGAAGGTTAAAGGGTGTAAGAAACATCAATTTTGTTCAAGTGTTGTGGAAAAAAACAAGAGACTTTTTGGTGAAGTGTTCATCTTCTCTCACTCTCTAAAAACACTTTCTCAAAGAATACATCACAAAGCTAGCACTTTTTGTTTGTTTCAGTCGTTCTTCCTAAGAGTTTCAACCTTCGCTCTTCACGTGGATATCATTAAAGATGTCCTCCTTTCGTCATTGTGGTTTATGACAACCTGAAAAGGTGAAGATAACGAAGAACGAAGGAGATTGTAAGGTACACGTCTTAAGTTCATGTTTGTTAAAGTTACATCTAATGGCACTTAAAAGTTCTTGGTTTTTTGGGTTTTGTTTTATATTTCTGCTGTTGTTTTCTATTTTTAATGCATGTGATGCAAGATCAAATCCCAACATTTAGTTTTTTCACTTCCGAATTGTATCTAAAACCAAATATGAGCTAAAGTGAATGTTTTAAGCATATCATATCATTAAGCACTAAGTGTTATGGAATAAAAGTATAATCAATTAAGCACATATCAATATAGTGAACTTTTGAGAAAACCAAACACAGACATACCACTAAAAGGATATGTTATGCCACCTATTATTATTGAGGAGCTATATTTCAAGATTCACCCAAATTTAAAATTCAAAGAAGAAACTTATAAACCTATCAAGAGATATGATAATGGTGGAGGCCAATTTTGAGATAAATAAAGAGATTCCTAACATTCCAATAGTTTTAAACAGCCTAAAGGGCCTCAAAGACAATTAGGTAATAGAGAAGTCCCCTTAAAGAGAAACCACAAGTAGCTAAGTAACCATAAACTCACTTATAACTGGGCATATAAATCTGATAGAGAAGACTATGTCTAGGTCATTCAGAAACAACCTCTCTACTAATTAGGAGTAAAGCTGTGAACTACTGGACCTCTCCAAACCCCATGTGTCAGCATGATTTCTACTAGGTTATTATTGTTACTGTTGTTGTAAAGAAAAACATAGTAGGAAGTCCAAGAGGAAGACTCAAAGCCCCTTATCTACTTCATTATAAATATTATGGCTTAAAACTTGAGAGGATTTAGGCAACCCCAAAAATAAAAAAGTTTTGTTTGACTATATGATACTAAGAAACCTATTTTTATTTGTCTCAAAAGAACAAAGTGAAAGCTCACCATCTTCTTGATAGTCCTATATTTTATTGACAAAAGATGGATAAACATGAGTACTCATGTTGTTTATTGAAAGGGTTTAATCCTGATATCAATTAATCAAAATCATATTTAACTCCACTAAATTAGCCATTCTAATCATTTTATTCATTAATGAGTTACATTATTGAGTTGCATGGCCATAATTGATGTAATAATTTTATATACTGCTATTTTTGATTCTTAAAGGAAACATCTTTGGAAAGACCTAGCATGTTTAGAAATAAGAGGCTCAACCCCATGGCTAATACTTAGAGATTTCAATTAGACTTCATTAATTAAAGAGGATAAGAGGGAAAAGACTAGATTGAAGCATAACAATGTGGATTTTTCAAATTATAACTCCTCAACACAAATTTAATTGGTATCTCATTAATCAATTTAATCGTCATTGTCTAGAAGGAGTCTATCAACAATGCATTAGAATTACTCCAGATTCATTACTTAAAGTCAATTACAAAGGACCAAATATCGTTATGAACTATATCAAGTAGAAAAAGAAGATGCTAAATATTTACATAACCAATTTAAAGACCACTATAAATTACGTCTCGATAGATTGCACTAGTTGTAATTTTTGTAAACAATTACAAGAATATATATTATATATTGACAATTTAGTCAACCAATATAAAACATAAAAAGAATATTATGAAACAAGATATAATTATGTACAATTTGTTATTGATAATCAGAATGGAATAAAACCAATAAAAGAACGACTACAATTAGTTCAAAATCTTTATAATTTTTACATACAAGAACTAAATTATTTAAACAATAATTTACATAATCATTACCATCAAAAAAAATAACCAAAATAGTTATAGAAGAACAACTAGTTACAGAAGAACAAAATATATTAGATCTCGATAATTTAGAGTTAACTGAATCTACTAGTATATTTCATATAAACGCTTTACTCTCTAAGGAAAAGCAAAAACAAATAGCAAACACCCAATTAAATCTAAAATTCGGACAAGATATACATAATCCTCTTCTGAAAAATTTAATAAATCGACAAAATATAATTTATTATGGTAAAATTGTTCATGAAACACTAGTGATGATGTTGCCTATAACCAAATATAAAAAGAAACCAACTTCCTGCAACACAAATTAATGTAGTAGTGGAAAGTAGGATATCGTTCCCCCAAGAAATTTTTAACGGTAAAAGTTAGCTAGTTTAAACGAGACAAATAACAAAAGTGAAAGGGGTTTTGGTCACAACAATAATAAAAATAAAAGGAAAAATCACAAATTGAAACAATATTTAAATCTGAAAAATTAAATGGAAAAATACCTTGGTTTCGGGTCACCGATATTACCATGCTATTATGGATCCTCGACATAAAATTGCAATTGTTAATAAACATTCATTGGGGGAAACTTCTCTTAAGTGTATTGACTAGAAACATGTATCCTAATAATCTTATTAAACAATAACCTAGATACAATTATAGGTAAATTGAATAATAGCATTAAGAACCAATGACAAGTGATAAACATGCACGACATGTAATCAATCAAGCGAATATCTTCTTATAATTTTCCGACTCTAACGTAGAGAGGTTAATCCTAATTGCTACTTATGATTACCAAAACTGAAAGTCATATTTCGTTAAACTGAATCAATTAATTTCTAATAGCGCTCCTAGACACCAACAAATCTAATTAAAAAGAATAGATCGAAAGATATTCAATATTTATTAACAACATACAAAGTATCCAGAAAATCTCACCATAATAACATGTAACATGGATCCCTAAACTAAGATAAGAAAATTAGCTACTCATACTTAAATTGAAATCAAAAGAAATAATAAAAGAAATTGTCTCCGTAACTGGTCTTTAATGATAAAATCGAAAATAAAAAGGGAATTGTGCAGAAACTTTAAGAACATGAAACCAGAAATTGAATCAGCCCAAAAGCCTCCCTAATAAACGTTATCACTTCTTGGAATAGTGCAGAATTTGTAAAACAGAAGAATAAGCCAAAGGATGAAGGTACGACAGCCTAGGATGAGAAAACCTATGGAAATACTAATGGAATTTTTTGAAAGAAAAGAAGAGTGCGGCAGCCTAGGATGAGAATATGCGATGATATAACTTTGAGAAGTGTAGAGGAAGCAAATTAGAACAACAAGAAGAAGTTGGGTTGCGGCAATCTCCAAACAAGAAACTTATGAAAGTAATACTGGAATTTTGACAAAAAAAACCAAGAGAATAAAGGTTACGGCAGCCTAGAAAGAAAACACCTAACCTACCTTAAACCTAAGCTACGATTGATTCCTAAAGAAGAAGATACGATGATCTTTTGAAGAATGAAAAACCAGCTGAAATCAATCTGCAGCAGCTCCTTTTAAATAGAAAATTCCCCTCCTGCTTGTTTAACCCTAACCCATATACGACAATCACATTGGCTTCCTCTTTGGATTCAATTTCTTCATAATCTTGATTGGATTTCGTCCCAATTAGATAATCTTCTAGTTTAGGTAGAAAACTTCTTGAAAAGGACTCCAGAAGATCTTAGACAATTGTGTTCTAATTGGAAACAAAATCTGAAAAATCTGCAGATTTGGAATTTTATCCTTAGGCGTGCCCACGCCTAATCTTTGAATTTAGTTCAGATTGTGGATTTTCGAATTTCTTTCTTTCTTTTGCCTCTTTTTGATCCTTTTTCGTCCTTAGAGTGTTGAAAACCATCTGTAAACAATTATAAAATAATTCCATTAATTCCAGATAATAATTTCAACACATCGACAACAATTACGCTCAAAATATGTAATTTAAATGACTTAACAAACACCAATTTGAATCGATTAATGTAGTGGACATATTAGACTACATTTAAATGATCAAAAACAAATTTACAAACAATTACAAAAAATAACCAATGATAAAAGACATAAAATAGGATATATACATTTATCTACAATTCAAATCTTATTAAAATCAACATTTCAAGAAGGAATTGATTCCCCTATTAGAATGACAATTATTGAAGAGTAAACACCCAAAGTAAGAATCTTTAAAGGATGTAGGCCTTACACTGTCTGCCACCTTGTCAATCAATCAATAAAAAGCAGATTCTTCTGCTTTCTCTTTTTTCTTTTTTCTGTCAGTTGCTCTTTAACCGATTCCTTCGGTTACCTGTAAAAGCCAACCAATTGTCCATAAAAAGGGGCGAATGTATCTATTGTCAGTATGAAATGCGAAAACTTACATCTGAAATATTCTGTGATTGAAAAACTCAACAAATGGAAGGAGGAACAATATATTATATTTTAATTATTAGTAATTATATCAAAATTAATTAATTAAATATATTATAAGAACACGTGACTACTTAAACGAGTATTAATATATAATAATTAATAATAATAAATAATTAATAATGCGGGTCATGACTAACGTATACTAAATATTAACATGTAATACTTAATCAATTAATTATATTTTAATACATCAATTAATTAATTATATATTAATTATTATTAATTATAGCTGGATAAAATTCACATTTAATGATAAATAATTAATTTATAAATAAATTATATTTTAATAAATCAAATAATTTATTATATTTTAATTATTATTAATTATATCAAAATTAATTAATTAATTATATTGTAATTAATTAATTATATTTTTATATGTGTTAAACATATTATAATTAATTAATTAATTAATTCATTAATCAATTATTTATTTAATTAATCAATTAATTAATTAATTCATTAATTATTTAATAAAAGT
>JANZLC010000009.1:10124056-10135763 GCA_026413385.1 Erythroxylum gracilipes
TTCAATCATACTTTCAGAACCTCAAAAATAATTGAGATCATGCTTAATTCATCAGGAAAAAGGTTCGGGGTCCAACACTTGATCACTTGCCCTCTTGCTCATTACCTGAAGATGGAGAGGAAAAAGGGGGTGAGCTTGAAAGCTTGTGGGAACAATTTATAACAGAAAGATAATCAAAACCTTGAAACCATTTTATTTGTCATAGAAATTCTCAATGAGTTTATAAAACACATGTTTCTTAGGCTTTCAGTCAAAATCTACAAGTTACAAAAAAAAACATGAATGCATCAAACTTGTTCAAACATGTCATGAGCACATAAGCACATCAGAATGGTTTGGGTAAGTCCAAATTCATGATGCACTACACATTCCCATGTAATGGTTCAGTGTAGCCATAAACTTGAGAGAGTCCTTAAAGAAGCTACATGCCACTAGTGGGCAGGCGGGAAAAGCCTATTCTTGGGTCAACGTGCATGTGATGGTTCTTGAGGGACTACCACAAACCCACATAGCACATAGATTTCAAAAGCTTGTAAGCTTGTTGCCCATAAGGGCACCTTCTTTTAAACTTGCTTATCATAAACTTGATAGCCTTGCAAAAATCATTTCTGAAAACATGATTTCATAAACATGTATCGTTTTAAATAGAAAATCCCTTTTCAAAGTCTTTTCATCAATCCTTAACACAATTCATGTAGCAAACATGTAACAATTTCACAATTCATTCAAAAAGCAAATAAGGCAGCATTGATGATGCAATTTAAAGCATTAAATCTTTCTTGGTTTGAAGAAAACAATGAGTGGCTTATTTACTCTATTATAAACGTGTACCTACCTTGATTTCCTTGCTTAAAGACTTGCTCAAAGGTGCCTCATACTTTGCTCCTCTTGCCTCACTTGATTTCCTTTAACAATAGCCAAAAATTCCATTCAATAGGAATTCCAATTTATGATCAAGTAAATGAAGAAATTTGATAATACTTTCTTCTAGAACAATGTTCCCCATTGTCTTATGTTTCTAATGACTCTAAAATCATTCAATTTGATTCAGAAATCTGAAAGTTATACTCCAAACATATTGGGACTATCCTTATGCTGAAACGATATTCTATGCTCAAATTCCACCCAAAACTTGAGATCTTTATAGATAGAATTAAAACTTCATTTCTTCATATAACTTGTATCCTTATGTCTGTAGTTTATAACGAATCAAAAATCACCTCATTTGGACATCTATAGCAAAAGTTATACCTAAAATACCGAAATATGTCGGTGCAGGAAAATGGACTTTCGCTGCGGCGAGAATGCTAGTGTGCGCCGCGGCGTGCGAGTCCAAAAACCTCCAGAAACCTGTTTTTTCCGACATTCTTCAACTATATACTTCCATCTTTCAAAAATAACCCATCTTAATCCTAAAACATCATTCCTACTTCATTTCTAAGCTCATTTCAATCCCAATATCATTCACAACAAATTTATAAACTACATTTGATCATTTACCAAACAATATCACATTTACATAAACCAATCATCAACAACTTCCTACACATATTTACTTTAGTTTCACTTCTAACTATCATCAAACATGCTTCTTCTAACAAATCTAAAGGGTTTTTGCTTATGCTTACATGATTTATCCAAAGATCTTCAATCACCATGAAACCCTAACTTGCTCTTCTTTCTCTTCTTTTCTTCCTTTCTCTTATTGATAAACCTCAAAATCAGCTTAGATCTTCCTTCTTTTCTTTCAAGAACAAAACCCTCTCTTTTCTTCTTCCATTTTTGTATTTCTCTTCTTCTCCCCCTCACGATGCTATCTTCTTCTTAGAAGTAAGACCCCTCTTTTTATTTCAATTCATACACTTAATGGTTATAAAAAGTCCATTATACCCTTCATTTTATGCCTTATGTCTTATAACCTTAAGTGTCATGCCCCATTTGCCCTTATACAATCTTACAACTTAATACTTCAATTCAATCAACCTATGTCATAAAGTCTTACCAATATTAACATCATAATTAACTCCGCAAAATAATCCCTTAAGGACCTCATAAATTATTCAAATCATGCTTATTCCTCAAGAAAAAAAAATTAGGGGCCAACAGCTATACAATCATAAACAAAGATGAATAAGTTTAAAAAATCATAGCAAGAAACCAACATTCCAAGCTTTTACTCATGATCAATCAACAAGCATCATCTTCGGAAACTAAACAATCTAATGGTAGACTCATAAAATATGTTTAACTAAAATATATCTATGGGTACACTCAATACCATTCATAATCATGACAATCCATAATTTTGCATATCATTTCATTTCTCCACCACTAATGTTCACATGAAAAATCATGAACCAAAGGACTTTTTTAGGGTTGTAATGTGAGCAAAGCAACACTCATCAGAAGCTGGGTACCGTTAGCTATGAAAAATGCAACATTTCTATTTCACAACCCCATTCAACTCTCACACACAAACCACATGAAGCATATACCAATCTGAAGGAATCACTCATACAATTTATGCCAATAAAATCACAAGAGTAAACCTTCCATGCCAACCTCTACCTCATATTTAACATACTCAAATAACACATCTATTACAACTTTAGGAAGATGCATGAACCATGAACAACTTTTTAACACATATGCAATTCTTCCTTGATAAGTTTATTTTAAACAAATTTTTTTCTTCATTTTTTCTTTTTCTTTTTTCTTTTTTCATTTCCATTTTCTTTTTCTTTTTTCCTTATTTAAAAAAAGAATGCCTAATCATATCCATGTTAATGTGTGGTCTTGAATAAAAATTCAACGCAAAATCGGGACATATATGTCATGAAGGTCACATATTATCAAAAGGCAATAAGACTGATATAGATGTGTTAGTCAAATAAGGCTCAAAATCTCACCAATTTTGTCAACCATTAGTCACTTCTCTTCTAAAGATAATGCATATCGACCAATCACAAGAGCAAAAGTACAAGTTAAAGTTTCTATGAAATTTTCTACTCAATTCACACTCTAATCGTAATTATATAATCCTAGAAGCAATAGAAAACGACAAAATGTTTGTTTCATTAGTTTTATTCTTTCTCTCATTTTGATTGAAAAATTAAAAACAAGTAAAACAAATAAATTCAAAAATAAACATGCTTAACAATGTAATGTCGAAACGTAAAGGAAAAGAAATTTACTTCCTTTAGGTTACCTCCCAAGAAGCGCCTTTGTTTAGGGTCGCTAGCTCGATTCCTTTTTCATCTCATGTGACAAAATTGTGATCTTCGAATGTCATATGCGGCTCCTCTATGTGAGGTAGTTCTGGATAGGACCTTGATATGATTGAATTTTCTTATATTTTCCTATACATTTATATGTGATTTCAATCTTATTTTCATGATAAAATGCTCAATTGTGCTCAATTTGTGTTAACTGCTAGGTTGGTTTTGTTGATATATTTTGAGATCAAAAAGACAAAATTTGTTAAAAGAAATTAAAGCACAATTGTTTACCTAATAAAACAACAAAACATTAAAATTTTGTTCGTATTGAATCGCAACATTAGTGGTCACGCACAAGCTGTGCGTTGAAGGACGGGGAGCCAAGGTTTTTAATGGAGCGGTGGCTTTTAAGTTGTCTGAGGGGCTACAGGTGGACGAAAAATGTGGAGGCTAGAAGGATTTTAAATGCATCGGTTATATAATTGTCAAATCAACTTTTGGCTAAAGGGGGGTGCGGCGTAGGAGGTTTTAAGTGATGTTTTATAAATCATTTTATGAGATATATAGGTGTGCCGACGCAGCTCCTTGGGGGATATTCACGAAATACACGCAGAAAAAAAAGAGATACTAGAGAAACAGAGAGCTAGGAACGCAGACGCGAGAGGGCGGCAGTAGTTAGAGTGGAGTGCGTTGTGAACAAGGCGAGCTGCGGAGGCTTGGCTTGGTGGCTGCTCGGCTTGTGTGAGGAGAGGAGACTGGCGCAAATGTTTGGAGAAGCAGAACTGGGCGTGGGCAATAAACCTTGTCCTCAAGGTTTATTCGTCAAATCAAGGAATAGTGTAGCATAGTGGGCTAAATAGTACGGTGAAATTGGAGAGGAACCTGAGCAGTGAAGACAACTTAAAACTCCAATGTTTATTCCTCAAGCCGATGAACAGTAAAAATTATATGGAGCTTGCCAAGAGTTAATTAGGGATTTTTAGTTAGGGATTAAGATGGGTTGAAGCATTTTATCGGGAAAGACCTATGAAGAGCTTAACGTCCCGACACTGGTTCAGAGGTAAAATCGACGCCGACAACCCAGATTAAGTATTTTATTATTATTTTGTTGTTTCTTTCTCTCATTAAAAATTGATTGTGTTATTCTATATTAATTAATTTGGGTATTGTGTATGGATAATTGAATTTTTGTTATTATTCGGTTATTTGTGTATAAACCTATTGGATATTGTGATTGATGATTTTAATGCGTTCATTGAATTGTTAATTTCAATATAATCCGTAATTGTTGTGTTAAAATTTATGTGTAGCAACTAATGATTCGTAATCATTAGGGATGCCTTGATTAATCAGTTTTTCTAATTCGTAATGCTACTGCCTAATTAAATCTAGAGATCGTATTTTAGGTTGTTAGGTGGTTAGGTTTGATTAACGATCGTATATTGATTAAACAAAACCTAAGGGAAAACTCGAGTTAATTATTAACCCACGATTAATAGTTTCTAGGAGAGTTTAAAGAACAACAAGTTAATGAAATATGCTTAATTAGAGTGTAGGCTGAGATTAAACCGAAGAACCGGGTCTCTACCGAATTCCCCTCCTTTTTCATTTTATTGCATGTTTTCTTTAATTTGTTTTTATTAGTTAGTTTTGTTTTATTTTTCTTATTCCAAAAATCCAAAACCCCCCATTTAGAGTAAACATCGGTTAATTTTATTTCTTAAACTTTACACACACTCTCTGTGGGATCGACTTAGACTCGCCACTCTACAGTAATAGTCTAGTTATTTTAATTTTGATTAGCATTACGCCGGGCGGTCAAGCCTTAGTTGATCATCATCCTCCTTCAGCATCTTCCCTATCTTCAGACTCTTAATCTCGACTGAGTCCATACGCTTTGGAAATATTTCGAACGTCTCTTCACCTTTTTCTTCACCATTTAATTCCTCTAATCTGTTATGTAACGGTAAAAAGTTAGTTTCAAAATAATTATGGGCTCAGTACTTACCTGCTTGGGAAAAGATGTGTTTTTTTTGGCTTCAAGCTCCTTCTTCACTTCTTCGACATAAACAATTTGTTGAGGGTTGACCTCAAAATTCTCAAGCTCCTCATCACTATGAAAAATTTCTGCACAGACGTCCATTGGGTACACATCGGGTTAATCCTGCTGTTACTCTTCACTTTACGATTCTAGGAGATCAAGACATATTGCCATCTAACCCATTAGGTGTTCCATCCTCTGTTGCCTTGTTTTTGTATCCTGTTGAAATTGCAAATTGTTAGCAACAAGTTTGTTAACAATATCTTCTAAAGATGCACCTGAACCAAATTGGCTCTCTAGATCTTGGGCGCTAGACCTTGTTTTTTTTTTCTGTAAATTTCCCTCCCTCCTTCTGGAACGGTAAAGTATTCTCCTGCAATTAACCAGAGTTGTGATAGGAAGCTTTTGATCTGTACGAGAATTGTTGTGTGTCCTGCAAACTATCATGAAAGTAATTCTGTTGATTATTCCATCCATAACGAAAGTTAGGTTGATCAGTCCAAACATTTTTATAGGATTGAGAATATGAATTATAAAAGAAATTACTTCCGTCTATAATTTTTTTAACACGAAGCAAAAGAAATGAACAGATCACAAAATAATAGAAAATAAATCTCTTATGACAAAATATATTCAAAACACCAACCAAATCATAAACAAAACCTAAAACACTGCACTCCCCGGCAACGACGCCAAAATTTATCCTCGTGTCGTTACGCTAGTCAAAATAAAATGACTACTACTATAGCTGTGGCGAGTCTAGGTCGAACCCACAGAGAGAGTGTGGCGGGGGTTTTGGATTTTTGGAATAAGAAAAATAAAATAAAACTGGCTAATATAAACGAAGTAAAGAAAATATGCAAAAAAAATGATAAAGGTGGGGAACTTGGTAGGGACCTGGTTTTTTTATTCAATCTCAGCCTACACCCTAATTAAGCATATTTCATTAATTTGTTGTTCTTTAACCTCTCCTAGAAATTATTAATTGTGGGTTAATAATTAACTCGAGTTTTCCCTTAGGTTTTGCTTAATCAAGATATGGTCATTAATTAAACCTAACCACCGAATAACCTAGGATACGATCTCTAAATTTAATTAATCGGCAATATAATGATTAGAAAAGCCGATTAATCAAAGCAACAATCACATACGATGCGTCATTTAACCTAGGTCATGTTATCCCTAATGATTACGAATCATTAGTTGCTACACATGAATGTCAACATAACAATTACAGATTATATTGAAATTCTAGCAATTGGTTTGAAATTAACAATTCAATGAACGCATTAAAATTATCAATTAACAATAACCAATGGGTTCATACATAAAGAATCGAACAATAACGAAAATTCGATTATCCATACACAATACCCAAATCAATAAAATTAGGACAACACAATCAATTTCTAATGATAGAAAGAAATAATAAAATAATGAAAAAATACTTAACCCGGGTCGTCGGCGTCTACATTACCTTCGAATTGGCATCGAGACGTCTAGCACTTTTTGAGTCTTTCCCGAAAAAATGCTTCAACCCTATCTTAATGTCATACCAAATAGCCCTTCACTATCTACTGTAGCTTTAAATCCCTTCAGGTCTGCGTACTCCTCGTCTATGTTTAACGCAAAAAACTGGATTAAACACAGACCCTTATGCAAGACACAACTACTGCTCTCTCCCCTAGCTTCTGCGCTCTTCTTTATTGATTTTCTCCCAATTTAATTTTGCTCCACACTTTAAATCCCTCTCTGTTTGCTTTTTCCTAGGATGCTGCTTTCTCCACTGGGTTTTGAATCAAAACGCCTACGTCCTTACTATAGCGTCGTCCTTCCTATTGCGTGATTTTTTTCTCCCTTGAGCCTGCTACCTCTTGTGCATTGTCATTCCTCTTGATTTAATTTGCTACTCACCTTTCCCTTGTGCACTACGTCCCACTATTGCTATGGGACGCCAGCATTTAATGGAGCATTAAACGCAAGCGTCAAACGTTGCGCGCAACCTTTTGTTGTTTTTTCAATTACTTGCATTAAAATTTTTTCTTTTTCTTTGTCTTCCATTTTTGTCTTTAAATTTTCTTGGTCCACTCCATGAAGACAAACAAGTATTGAACTTTGGAAAATATCCCAAATGGGGTGTTTTTGACTCACTTTAATTTCTTTGCTCCCAAATTGTACCTAAAATCAAATATGAATTAAAGTGAGTATCTTAAGCATTTTTATGTCAATAATCGTTAAGTGTAAATGATTAAATATATTAACAATTTAGCACATATCAACATCATCAACATTCTACCATCTTCATCATACAATGCATCCCAACTTTATACATTAATAAAATTGAAATGAAAAGGAAATTGAAACTTAGAACAGATGATCTAGGAAGGCAGCGGCGTCAGGAAACCTCCTGATCTGGGAAGCACATCGAGGGCCCTTCTTCTTCCTCTTCCTCCTCTCTTTCTCTTTCTCTTTCTCTCTTAGGGTTTCTAAAAGTGGCTGCAAGAAAAAGCTCCTTTCTTCCTTCACTTAATGTTCTTTAAATAGTCGCTTATGTTTTATGCAACCTTAGTGCTTTTCTGGGGTCCGAAAGGTCCAAAAATTCCTTTGAATTTAAAGTTTGTAACTGTCTATGCATCTGTTAAATGTAGGCCACGACTGTGGCTCTGCAGGCCACGATCATGACTCACATCTAAGCTTTCTGTCATGATTGTGGAATACAGGCCACGATCGTGGGCTATTCCTGGAGCTTCTATCACAATCATGGGTCATTTTTTCAACCCAAAAGTCTTCTCAAACTCCTAGGTTCATAGGTACACTCAATGCCATTCACATTCAATACATTCCATAAGTTTTCATAACATTTCGTTTCTCCACCACTGAGGTTCACTTGCAAAATCATGGATCAAAGGTATTTTAAAGGTTGTAATATGGGCATAGGTAAGGTGAGATGTATTTGGGTAAAGTAGCATATAAGCCATCAAAGATAGTGAAACAAAAGCAACACTCAATATACTATAAACTGAAAAGAAAACAACATTCACTCACAATTGTATACATCCACTATGATGAATGCAAAAATGATGTTTCACAACTCAAATCTAAGCTCTCACATAAAGCATATACCAATCTGAAGGAATCACTCATACAATTGATGATAATACATTGAAACCACAAAGAGTGAACCTTCCAAGCCAACAACTACCACATATCTAA
This sequence comes from Erythroxylum gracilipes, assembly GCA_026413385.1. NCBI lineage: Eukaryota > Viridiplantae > Streptophyta > Magnoliopsida > Malpighiales > Erythroxylaceae > Erythroxylum > Erythroxylum gracilipes. Next base: position 10,132,529 of record JANZLC010000009.1, read on the forward strand.
CATATTCAAATATCCCATTCGATACAACTTTAGGAGGATGCATTAATCATAAACAAATTTTCAACACATATGCTCTTCCTACTAGATACATTTATTTAAACATTTTTGGTTTTGCTTGTTTCTTCTTTTTTTATATAAAAAGAAACTACATCAATATAGGAATTTCAATGATATGACATAAAATAGCACCCAACATTATAACTCACCCACACATATGTACACGCCCATACTTATACTTTTTTATATCCACAAACTTAATAATCAAAAATGTTCCATTAGCTTTAAGGCTTGGGAAGGGCATCTGGTTAGGTTTAAAGCATGTAGTGTGGTTAATACATAAAAGAAAAGGAAAATAAAGCTTAAGGGGGTTTAATAAGGAAGAAATCAAGTCAATCGGGTAGGCTATTTGGCTAATGTAATTTGAAAAAGCAAAGAATGCCTAATCATTTCCATGTTAATGCATTTGGTAAAAATGTGGTCTCGAATAGAAAAAAGGAAAAATTAGGATGTACATGTCATGAAGGTCACACATAAAGAAAGACAATGAGACTGATATGAATTTGTCAGTCTAATAAGGCTCAAAATCTCGTCGACTTTGTCTATCATTAGTCACTACTCTTCTAAAGATAATGCACATTGACCAATCACAAGAGTAAAAATACATACTAAAGTTGCTATAAAATTCTCTGGTCAATTGACACTTTAATCATAATTATATAATCCCATAAGCAAAAGAAAATGAGAAAATGTTTGATTCAATTGTTTTATTCTTTATCTCATTTGATTGAAAACTTTTAAAAAAATAAGAAACAAACAACTAAAAGCACAATTGCATAAAAAATGCAAAAACTTAAAGAAAAGAAATTTACTTCTCTTGGGTTGCCTCCCAAGAAGTGCCTTTGTTTAGGGTTGCTGGCTCAACTCTACACTTTCCTCATGTGACAAAATTGTGATCTTCATGTATTACAATTAGTGCCACTTCCACGCGAGGTTGTTCCAGATAGGGCCTTAGTTGATCACTATTCCCATTTAGCATCCTCCTCATCCTTAGACTTTCGATATCTACTAAGTTTATGTTTCCTTGAAAGATCTCGAATGTCTTTTCAACTATTTCTTCTCTGTTTAATTCCTCTACCTTGTTTGGTAAAGGTCAAGAGTAAGTGTGAAAAATAATCATAGACTCAATACTCATCTTTGAACTAAATGATGTATCATTTTTAGCTTTAAGCTCCTTCTCCACTTCTTTGAGACAAGAAATTCCTTGACTATTGCCCTCAAAATTCTCGAACTCTTCATCACTTTGTAAGGTTTTATCACCAACATCTATTGGGTATGTCTCAAGTTGATATGGCTGCTCCTATTCGATTTGTGATTCTAGTAGATTGAGAGTTTCCATCATTTGACCCATTTAGCGTTCCATGTTCTGTATGTTTTCTTTATGGATTTGTTGTATAACCTATTGGAACTGCTAGAATTATAAAGTATTAGCAATCATAACATGAATCAATTCTTCCAGAGGTGTACCTGAATCATGATAAGAAACATTTATTCTATAAGGGAATTGTTGTGCATCCCGTAAACTGCCATAGAAGTAATTCTATTGATTATCCCATCCATAACTAAAATTTGTACAGTCACTCTAAGCATAATTATAAAAGAAATTACTTCCATCCATGAATATATCCATTTTCAAATTTTAAATCATTAACAAAAAACAAAAAGTGAAAATATCAAGAATTAATTAAAAAGTAACAAATTTCAAACACATATGTACACGACACCAATTTAAATCAATAACAAAGCTAAATAAGCTGGATTAATACTATAGCAGTAGTGAGGTTAGGTTGATTGATATGTGTTTAATTTTTAATACATTTAATCATTTACACTTAGCAATTAATAATATGAAAATGCTTAAGATACTCACTTTAATTCATACATGATTTTAGGTACAAACTGGAAGCAAATAAATTAAAGTCAATCGAAAGCACTGCATTTGGGCCATTTTCTAAATATCAATACTCACTTCTCATCATGAACAAAGAAAAATTAAAGGACAAGAAAGATGAAGATGTGAAGAAAAGAATGTGAGCTGCATAGATTGTGCATGGAAATTTCTTGCATAGATTCACGTCAATTAATGGCCATGCAAGTTAGTAATTCAATTAATGGACAAAGGAAGGTGAAAGCTCCATGCCACATGTTTTATTGTAGCAGATGTTGGTAGCACAATGGTGAAGTAAGGAGTAGCTCACGTGTACATTAGATGCATGTATGGTGAAAAAATGGCATGAGAACAAAACGCATACAGTTTGCCAGCAAACCAATGTGCTCATGGAGGGACAACCCAAAACCAAAAGGACAGCCTTTGTATGTATGACATGAAGTACTAAACTCAAACAACAACATTTGCAGCCTTTGTATGTATGACCCATGGAAAGCTATGTTTTCGACAGCGGTTTGGAGGTGACATCGATGCCAACAACCACGGTTAAGTGTATTTTTTATTTTTTTTGTTTCTTTCTCTCATTAGAAATTGATTATGTTATCTTGTATAAACCCATTAGGCATTGTGAAAGGATGATTTTAATGCATTCATTGAATCATTTAATTGCAAACCCATTGCTAGAGTTTTCATATAATTCGTAATTGTTATATTGAAATTCTTGTGTAGCGAGTAATGATTCGTAATCATTAGGGATAATATGACCTGGGTTAAATGACGCATCATATGTGGTTGTTTCCTTGATTAAAAGGTTTTCCTAATTCATAATGCTACTGCCTAATTAAATCTACATATCGTATCCTAGGTTATTCGGTGGTTAGGTTTCATCAACGATCGCATCTTGATTAACACTACCTAAGAGAAAACTTGGGTTAATTATTAACCCACGATTAATAGTTGCTAGGAAAGGTTTGAGAATAACAAATCAATGAATTATGCTTAATTAAGGTATAGGCTGAGATTGAACCAAAGGACCGAGTCCCTACTGAATTCCCTACTTTTATCATTTTTTTCGCATGCTTTCTTTAATTTGTTTTCATTAGGTTAGTTTTATTTTATTTTCTTATTCCAAAATCCAAACCCCCCTTTTTCGTAAATACTGATTAATTTTATTTCATAAACTTTGCACACACTCTCTATGGGATTGACCTAATGCAACATCCCACTACCATAAAGCAAATACCCGAATACCCGAAGGACATTCAAGCACATACCTTATGATAATGGTAT
>JANZLC010000009.1:10169775-10186358 GCA_026413385.1 Erythroxylum gracilipes
TCGATTCGAAATTGAATAGAAAAGTTATGATAAATCATTGATTCATCTGGTATTGAAATATATGTTTATCCTCTAAGCAAATATAGGATTCATTTAGAAATTTATTATTTTATCAGTAAAGAATATATCTTATAAAGTATGTAAAAGAAAAAAATTCGATTTTGTTTCCTTTTTTTATTTGTTCACAATTTATCTCCTCTCGATCAAATAGAATGTTAATACTTCATATCAATTTGAAAGGTTGATTATGATAGTTTGATTGAAATGACCATTGGCCAGTACCTCTAAGCTATCTATTCTCTCTATGTTCAATTTAGTCTCTAAAATGTTAAACAAAATAGGCTTATTATCCAAAATGAAATCCTTAAAGCTAATTGTTTTGAGGGGTTATTGATTCCCCTCACATTCCATAACATTATTGACATACTAAGGTCAATTTAGCTTTAAGCAGTCTAGTCCTATTCTTGTATCTTCTCCTGCTGTCCATTTTAAAGTCCTCATTATCCATCAACTTGCCCTCCCCTCTTTGCTTCTTCAATGGACTTTTTCTCCATTGTCATGGAGCTGCTGGAAGTATTTTCTTGAAAAATAATAAACAATATTTGTATTTTTTTACTTTACATCCTTAAATAAGTATTATGTTTTTAAATAAATTTATAATATTAACGACCACGATGAGGAGTGTTAATATTATACCTGATGTATAATTCAATCGACTTTTGACTAAAAGTTTCCATGAACCACACACACACACAAAAGTAATGTTACCTTCCATTTGAATGATTCTTCTATAACCACTTAGCAATATTGACTATTCTTGTTAATGATTATGAGCAATGAACAAATCATCAGTCGCGTGTTATAATAATCTCTTTCATTATTTGATATTCTCTTCTTTTATTTCGCTTTGGTATATTCACGTTTATTGAAGGGAAAGTTACAAATATCTTAACATGCAAATTTAGTATTAATTGTATATATGAATATTATAGATATTGAAGTTCTACCATTTTGACACAATGTCTCATCGCCTGTGTAGATAAGGACATCCGGATAAATAAGGATCTATTAAGTTCTTTTCCACTCGTCCTATTCTCTTTGTTGCTTTAACATCCATTACCAAATGATTGATGCTTCCACTTTAGAATCCTGACATCTCTCCCCTCCCACCAGCTGCAATGTAGGTCACACATTTATGATGTATCAAAGATGAAATGGGCTTTTCATGCACAAATTATGGCAACATCATAACTAACAATAACAAAGACAGAGGTGAATCAGAAGGCTCGGTCTCAGCGCAGGTTAAGTATAAGAATCACTAGGGAATAACAAGGTTCATTGCAACAAAATTTCATTATCAAGATCACCAAGACTTTGCAAGAAGTGGGAACCAGAAACCAATTGGGTTAGGTAATTTATCGCAATCACAAGGATATCATAATTTTAATGGACAATATTCATCAAATAATTGACACAAGAAATGGATTTTTTCCACAGAACTGGCTGCAACAAAGCTGGTCACCTTGGAAAGTTCTCGGGGGAAATGACATGGAATGCAAAGGCTTGGGATGTTAGAAGAGGTATGACATTTGTTTACAGTAGAACAAATCTTCTCCTGTTGGCATTCTAGCTGGTCCAGTCTTCCCACTGCTATTCATAGGTCAAGATCAACAAGTTCTATCTTTTACATTTTCAGATTTTGCAGTCAGTCCCCAATAGACTCGTTACTGGGGCGCTCTCTCCTTATCATGACCATCAGATCTTGAACTACTTCAGACATTGGTGGCCTGAACTCTGGCTCCGACTGCCAAATACAATTGAGGTTATATGATCAGTGTTGTATGCAGCATACGAAACTCGTTGACAGTCATATTGCTTTCCCCTTTTATTTGAATGTCTATGAAAATCAGTCTCCCCATATGATAATACAAATCATACATAGTTTATAAAAAAGTAAAGAACTTTTGTCAGTGCCATAAAATATGTACTCAGTTACCAGACAATTAAAGTTGGCTGATCATAATCCTTTTTAAGAGAGGATGAATTATCATGCCACTACTTTACCATTCTGTTTAGCCTATACTCGCAACTAATAGAAAAGCTATATTATATTCTCTATCCTTGCATTCAATTCTATATTCTTTTCTTGATGAATTCTGCATACTTTCAACCAGTGTAGAAGACATAAATGTGTGCCCTTCTAATAGTCTTATTTCAATTATCTTAGCTGGATACTAAATCCATTTACCTAGTGATACCCTGTTTTATTGCATCCCAAAACAGTTATAGGCCTCTTGTTCTACAATTTAAAGGCTCAGTGGTGAAGAGTAACATTTGAAAGCAAAAAAGATCATGTCCCAGGATAAAGAAGAAATAGATTGTACAAAGGAAATTAATGATCCCCGCTGTTAGCCTCAGACTTTGAGAATGAAATATCCATAAGTTATCCTATTCCCGAGATATTATAGAATTTGGTCACATGGAGTTAACCAACGCATGAAAGATATGATAATGCATACAAGTGAAAATCCCACCTGCACACACCGAGATATTATATCGGCAAAGTGTGATAATGATTTGGCAGGGTAATCTCGATTCAGAGTAGGGTCAACCATCCTCGACAGAGCATCAATGTCATGAAGCTGGGGGATTGCCCACCTCACCAGAAATTGCTCTCCTCGATTTCGTGTCCTATACAAATTCATGGAATGAAGTTTATGAGTACAGAAACAAAATTATTATGCAGGTATGAAATACTTTCACTTATCTACCTATCATAAGATTTGCGGCCTGTTAAGAGTTCTAGCATAACCACCCCAAAGCTGTAAACATCACTCTGGGCTGTATAGATCCCTGATTCAAATTCTGGAGCCCCATAACCATATGCTGTTAACAGATGTCCTGACAACTGAAAGTAAATAGAATCAGAATAGATGCAAATGACAGAATCTTTGCTAGTCACCTGCTGAGGTGAAGCATCTTCATAAATGTTGAAACTAGTTCATCACTCTTAACACCGGCACAAGAAAAATGCTATTACTCTCATGTCCAACTCAAAAGCTGAAATGAGAGACTAGTAAGTAATCTTTTATGCTGTAACTAGTTCAGTTAGATTTTTCATTGCAGCAGAACACGATAAAATAGTAGGTTCATATATAAGCACTTAATAAAACTACTACTTATCATAAGGCAGATCTAACCTACTAGTGGAAAAACTTACCACACCAATGGCCATAAAAACATTTTGTGAAGAGATGCCATCAACAGTAATCATAAACCTTAAATTGAAAATAGAACTCTTTAGAATAATAGCTTAATTGATTCATCATGAGCACAATATTATCCTGCCATCATTGTGGATCACTTGAATGTGAGATTTTGCAGTAGATACACATGCCTTCACAATACCAGAAATTATGCAACAGAAGTTGCTCCTCCTAAAGAAAGTAATGCAGCGTAACTAACTTGCTTTCAAAAACCCTGTACATATCTTCTAAATGACAGGTGACACATCTAACATCTTATTCTGGAAGAGGCGCACCTCCGAATCTCTGAGCACTGTTATCAACAAATCCAATCTTGTTTTAGCTGTTTATCCATCCTTTTTCATTTCTGTTTCGGGTGTCTATGGGATCCATTATCAAGTCAAGTATAATCCGATTTCCAGTAAGCACAATACATTGTTTGAATCCCGGTGGATTAGGAGGCACTCCTGCCTTCTTATCACTCATGCTAACCCCTACCAAAACCATGGAACAAAGAAACAGTGGAAGTCTGTTTAACAACGATGAGACCAGATCTCTTAGTCTCTTACCGCTAATCAAGATCTTCAAAGACAACATAAGAGGGTTCTAAACACAATATAGACTATCTTTACCCAAAAACTTGACATGATAGCTGCCAGCACAGAAATTTACCAGTTCGCTTACTCAAGGAACACGATAAGAGAAGAGACATTTAAGTCCCAAAATATCACAATGCAAAGTTCATAATTACTGGGAATGAATTCCCCATGAACTTCTAATTTCAACCCTGGAGATAGTTATTGAAAAGCAGAAGAAACAAACTTAAAGATATTACAAGGATGGCTTACCTGACTCACAGAGCTGGAGGATATTATTGGAGCTAAACCACAATCTGAGACATATGCTGCAAAATCATCATCAAGGAGAACATTCACAGACTTGAAATTCCTGTGGACAATGGGTGGCTGACAGATCTCATGCAAATACCTGGATCAAAAAGCAACAAAAGATCATTCCACAAAGAAAAAGAGGGCAAATAGGAAGTGGCATATTTCCCCTCAAACCCCCCTAGAGAGAGAATAGGTTTTATGAACTCTTTTAGGCATAAATCTACTTATGATCATAATTGTTCTATTCCTAGTGCCTTTTTCCTAGAATACGATAGCAGCATATGATAAAGAAAATGCTTTTCCATTTATTAACAAATGGCTCAAGTGATACAAAGCTTTCCCTCTCCCTCAATTATCAGTCAGCATGCATGCGCATACAGAATAATTCAAGCAAGTGCACATACATGCACATATCCAGCAACAGGCATGGAATTGATAGTCAGGAAATGAGAGATGCAAAAGCATAATTCATCTGACATGAGTTATCTTCAGGAATTGTATATTATTTTTCTTTTGACTTTGTCAATATTATAATGCACTGAGTCTTAGGCATGAAGGAACAGAGAAAAGGTTATCCATATCCAAAAAAGAATTATTGATATGATTTTCTTATTAGTGTTTTGATTTCATGTCTTAGTTATACTTCTCAATGTCTGAGTTATAAGTGATGCACAGATAATTTTCACACTAAATAAGCCTCATAACCAATATGGTTCACTGTCTGAAATGTGTGATTCTAAATGCAGGTAAAGAACACTATCCAAGAATAAACAGGATAAAAAACAAAACCTATATAAGCAACTTATACAATGGAAACAAGTAGGACTATTAGAAGGTATATCTCAAACATCACTTACTCCAAGGCTCTAGCTGCTCCTAGTGCTATTTGGACACGAGCATTCCAGGAAAGCTTCTTTTTGAATTCATCATCTGAGTGTAGTGCATCCTGAAGTGTACCATTATTGCAATACTCATATATAAGAAGCCTTTGACCATACTCTGCACAATATCCCATGAGCTCAACAACATTAGCATGTCGGATACGATCAATATTGTCAACGAGCTCAATAAATTCATCATCCTTCTGTTGGTTTGATGCCTTTTTGTCCAGTTTCTTGACTGCAAGAAGCTACAAAGGTAACAAACAAAAGAAATCAAAAGGTCAAAGCAAAGTATTTATGCACATCAACAATAATGTTTAGAGTCACCAACATGACGAAACACACTATTAGTTTCTGGCCTTAAGGGCTATAAACATCAAAACCTGAGTAAGGGTATTCTTGTATCTTAAGCCAGGCTATACCTATATTCAATTATGTAACAACAAACAGAACTCTAAATTAAACCTTCAGATAAGGATTGTGGCAGCTCAATTTCAAAACACACTTCATAGGTTCCAATCTAAATCAACAATTTACCTTTCCATCAGGTAGCTGTGCTTTATAAACAGTTCCTAGCATGCCTCCACCAATGAGATTTTCTGGAGAGAAGCTGTTTGTGTATTGCTGAAGTGATGCAATAGTGAAACATTTAGCAGATGTGAGGCGCTTCCCTGTTTTTGCAGATGTCACTGCGCTTACTTCAGTAGGCATGATACGGTTAACAATCACCTTCTCAGCAAGAGGTGGAGGTGGAGGTGGAGGTGGAGGTGGGGGTGGAGGTGGAGGAGGAGGAGGTGGTGGTGGTGGTGGTGGAGGGGGAGGAGGAGGAGGCATATATATCATATCTAATCTGCTCAAATCTATTTCATGATGATCCAGCTCCATTCTGGGTTTATTTCTTTCCTGCATGATTTTTGGCATTCCATGACCCTCCTTTGGCTGTACTGCTGTATCCTTTGGAACTGTTGAAATTATTTTTCCTTCTTATGTATCTGAAGAATTAAAACCTTGCCAGGAAAGAGATTATCTAAAAACAAAATTTGTTACCTTTTTCTATTTGATTGGTAGGCTGACCCAAGGAGCCATTATCCCTTAAGTTTTCTCTGTTTCCTTTATATGCACCCACTTGATGTCGCTTGAAAACTCCACCAGCCTCCTCCCTTCTCCTACTGCACTTTGGCATAAAAAGCAGACAAGCTAATGCCAAAATAACAAACACCAATATCCCTGCAATTGATATCCAAATTATTTTTTTAGTAGTTAGAGATTTTTTATGGCCCAAATCTGGTTGCACTGATGAAGAGGGACTGCCTCGCTCTTTCCCAGGTGTTTTCCCAGATGATGGTGACCCTGAAAGTTGTGGTGCTGGAGGCGGTGTTAATGGAGACTCAGGTGCAGGTAATGGAGCAGAGGCGGTATTAAATGGGTTCCCATCTTTTCTGCATAAGTATTGATATACACAAAACAATAAGCATATATGACCGGCATTAGAACTTTATGATAGACACATCTCAAGATCCTATATGCAATGTGCCCCCTACATGGTTTTGTAGAACAATATCCACGTACATCACTTTATTCAAGTTTACTATATTCTATCCTAGAAAAGGAAAAGGAAGACACAAATCAAACAGAAGTTCATTCCACAATATTCCATTTTACCTAAAATAAAATAAAAAAAGAACCAATCAGGAATTATGAATGTAGATAAACATGCTTTGACTACGAGGCCTGTGTTTGTGTGGCATTGCAAGTGCAAAGTCGGACAAGGTTGTAGAGGTAAGAATATAAAAATCGTCAGATTCTGGGGTAATTGGTTATTAACTTCAGAGTTTATATTTGTTCATACAACAAAATTCTCATTTATTTGGAAACATAGAAATGATATGTGATTTTCATTCAACTGGAGTCACAAAACAGCAAGAGACATATAGACATATGAATACTTCCATATTGCTTATACATAATCCACTCAACAATCAAACTCTTTATTTCTAACCTGAAGTTTGGAATAGCCAATAACTTGTCAGGTATGGGACCCGCAAACAGATTATTTTGTATGTTCCTGTCCAACACGTGAAGTAAAGGGTGAGTAAAAAGGTCACCAGGCAAACTTGTACAGACTACAAAACAACAGTGGTTAAATGAGTTGATAGTTCATTGAAATTGAAATGGAAACAAATTGGAGAATTTTACAAATCTTTCAGCTGAAGATCTTGAAGAACATCTAAGGTTCCAGACAGTCGATTTTCCTGCAAATGGCTGCCAACCAGGGCATTAAGATTCTATCACAGAAATGAAACAATCATGGAAGATATGGAGAATCTTTGAAAGCTTACAGAGTTGCAAGACTAATCAAGTTTTTGAAAGAAGAAGGTAGCTTCCCACTCAAATTGTTGCTGGATAAATCCCTGGATGAACACAAATAGTCCCCACAGAATAAAAATTTTTAGAGAGAACTCAGAACAAGTAGGGCACCAACTACAAAGTAAGAACCTACAGATTGATTAACCCTGAAAGAGAATCAAAGGAATCTGGTATCTCTCCACTTAGATAATTGTTGTTCAGAGACCTACAACACAACCAAAGCCGAGAAATAAAATCAATTATGGAAAAACAAAAGCAGTACAAACAACAACGGTTAAATATTTACATGGCTGTCAATAGAGTTAAGGAGGAAAGTGAATCAGGGATGCTTCCACTGAAGTTATTATCTGCAAGGAAACTGCCAAAGGTAAAGACTATCATAGCTGTTGTACAAGAAGAGAAATAGAAAATGAAAAATGAGAAAAACATATGGAAATTGATTGCATATCTGTGAATAGAATTGAAGTGAAGAGGCAACATACAAATTTTGCATAGTAATAGGTAAATTGGGTGGGATACTGCCACCAATATGGTTGTTGCTCAGGTCTCTGAAACAGAATGCGTAAAATAATGAATCACAGAATGTACATGCATCTAACAATAAAGCTAAATAATCCAAACAATGTAACTTTTATGCTGTAGGAATCAATGTCTTAGTTTGTAATGAGCAGTGCTGACACATTCAGAGAGTGCTACTTATTGAATCAATAAGATAACAAAAATAGAAATGATTGCAGCTGCAGTCTAGTGACAATGAATATTTTCGAAGGTTTTCGAAGATTGGTAAGCGTCTTCAATAATGCAACGAATATGATTCACTTCCCAACAGGGCATAAGTACCTAAAGGAACCAATTTTTCCTAGTGGTTAACTACAGAACAATCTGCATAGGATTCCAGTTTCTTAGTTAACAGCTGAAACGCAAACCACAAACATGGGATTCTTATAGAAGTGAAGGACAGATAAAGCAGTTTTGACTGGAGAAAGCCTTGTTCAACTAGCCCACTGCATGCAAGTCACCATTTGGATGTCTAAGCACTTCTACATTTGCACACTCCGGAGCGCACAGCACATGCACAAACATAGGAAAGTGAGAATACCACTTACATTGCCTTGATAGAAGCAAACATTCTCAAGTCATTGCCCAGTTCTCCTCCCAAATTAGCACCATTTAGAACACTATAAACAACAAGGAAAGAAAAATGAAAGAAAATGATAATTTGACACCTACATCAACAAATAATAAGCTACATATAAGGTCAAAAGAACGATTCTCACATGGCATTGATGTCTGAAACATTACATTGAACCCCTTGCCACTTATCACCACAGGGGTCTCCCCCAGAAGCAACCCACCCGGGCAGAGTAGGAGAGCCCAGAGAAGCATATAAGCTATTAATTGCAGCAACTAATTCAATCAAAGCAATACAGGAGATAAGAATTCCAAATTGTAATAAACAAAAGAAAAAGTACTATGAATTCAACTGCACACCACGTAAAATGCTGAAATAGATGAACCACAGAATTAGAAACGGAACAAGTGAAGATTTGTGTGGCTCCATATTATGTTTCTTTTTGTTCTTGAGACAAGTGAAGTGCAGTAAACTAAAAATTGAGTAACAGCATTCAGAGCGGTAACAGTACTTATCAGCATTGGTTGAGAAAGGAAAAGGTAGAGTGAGGCAAAATTACCGTCAGCAGGATTAGTAACTCCAAGTGAAATTCTCGCGGAGTAGATCAAAACTAAACCCACAAAGACCTTGGTATAGATCTCAGAATTCCACCGTTCTCTACCAGATCTCTTCACTGCCATTGATTCCAGATCAAGTTAGCTGTTTTTCTCCAACAGCAAGCAAAAACAATCACCTCTCCGAGCTAAAAACCAAACTCCACAACTGAAACAACAAACAAATAAAGTCAAGTGACATTCTCAAAGCTCCACAGCTCAAATACCGCAAAACTACAACACCCCACAAACAGCATCATAAACAAAATACACGTACAGAATGAAAACCGTAGAAGCATTGAGAGCTAGAGAGAGAGAAGCACTTAGAGGGACGATAAGTTAAATCAAGCTTTTGGGCAAGTGTTGAAAAGAAGTGTGAGTGAATTCAGCTGCCAGAGGCAATGAGAAAAGTGTAATGAGCTTTTCGGTACAAAAGCACAGAAAGAAGCTTAGAGGCTAAGGATGAAGAAAATTATAGGAAAATATGAACAAATAAAGCGTCAGAATTATTAGTATTTCCAAGAGCAAGACCATAAAGGGGTCAGAAAGAGAGAATCACAAAATGTAGAAGAGAAGAGGCAGAGGAGGAGAGAGGGACATAGGCTCTGAGCCTGTGCAAATAAAATGTTTCTTTTGAAACAAAAAAAAAAAAGGAAAAAGAATAACCTTTTCACTGGTACTACTTACTCACTAAGTAGTAAGTACTGCTTTGCTTTGCTTGTCTGGCTCTCTCTCTCTCTCTCTCTAAAACAACACGCCAAGAGAAGCAGGAAAAGTAGAAAACAACAACCAATAATGCTAGTTTATCTGAGTTTGAGTGCAACTCACAGATAAGGATAGTCACTCTTTCCGACGTTGTTTTGTTTACTTTTCTTACGCTCCTAACGGTGAAAGTTACTATGTAGTCGGTGTAAATACAACTTTATAACAATTAGGTAACAGTGTTACTGTTTATAAATAGATAAGGTCAGAAGCCTATGGAACTCGCTGCGCGTAGTGTAAAGGCTCAAAACCACATTCTTTGTCTGTTCCTTCTTCTCGTAACCATCTTATCCTCGCCCAAGTCTCTTCGGATGGTAAACTATTGTACTGTACACGGTAAAAAGAAGAACTAAAAGTTAGTCGTCGAGGGATAGGAACAAGAAGTCCAAGTTGGAACCGCAAGGGGGAAGAGTTGGTGTAAAACATTTAAGAAAGGAAAAGCAGACATTTGATTTCTTTCCTTCCGATGGGAAAAGTCTTCATCTCATTTTAATCTAATCCATATCCACCCCCTTGCCTTACTACTTCTCCACGCCTCCTTTACACTGTAGTAATAATATTATTATTAGTATTATCCTACCCTCTAATCCATCCAACCTTTTTCTGCTTACTTCTACTCTTTGGGATAACGAGGAACTTCCACCATCCACCTATTTTTCTGTTAAATCTTCTCTTGGTTTCAAAATCAGGCCTTTTGGATTTGAGTGAGGAACAGAAGAACATCCTAATTCGGATTTATAAATACGGATGAAAATGGCTGGTCTATGAGCTTAGATTAAGATATTACTGATTTATCAAAAACTCGAGTTGAAGTTACTTAAATCTGCCACGCATTCGATTGTGTGGAGTCCTTTTTATCTTGGTAGAGTAACCTTAAACACTCTCGCGATTACGGAGAATGGAACTCATGGCATAAGGCAAGTCAGTAGGCTCATACCTAGAGCTCTTATATCAAAAATTTACTTAAAACTTGAGTTGAAGATACGACGGAATCAAATTATTTAGATCTTATTGAAGACTTTGATGAATATTTCTCGGTCCTTTGCAAACCGCTTTTTATATTTTTTTATGGCTATAACAAATCTAGTAGGAAATTATGAAATGGTGTGTAAATTGGTAAGATAGATAATATTAATGAGTCCACTTTGAAAGAAAAAGTAAGTGATTATAGGGTTTGCTTCGAAAAAAATGATTGCTTTTTGGCCGTATCGTCCACGATCTTGTAGATAATATACCAACCTTTCAACTATTTCACAAATATCTTTTTATCTGTTAGATTTACTTATTTATTTAAACATGAATTAAATAATTATTTGTTTACAATTTTTAATGGACTGATTTATAGTCAAGCCTAGGTCTAGATCGATTTGAGATCCAATTCTTTTATTGTTCTGTTTAAAAGTGTTAGGTACCAGGGCCTCTTCTGTGCTCGTTTCTCCTTCCGTGATCTTTTATCTATTGAGCTCTTTTGGGATGCCCGGGTCTCGGAGATTATTTGTGATGGGGAGTGGGTTTTTTCGGAGGAGAGTGCTGAGCTTCAGCAAATATGGAACTCGGTCCGCTTTCGCCCTCAGTCTCAGTCCGATAGTTGGGTTTAGAGAGGTCACTCATCAAGAGTCTTCTCTGTCGACTCTGCCTGGCACTTTCTTCGCGCCCGACGCCTAGTGGACCCGATTCACCATTTGTTGTGGTTCCCTGGGCACATCCCACGCCACTCATTCATCCTATGGTTGGCATCCCAGGAGCGACTCCAGACCATGGATAGGCTCCAGTTCTTCGGCGTCCTGACCGCTTTGACCTGTGTACTGTGTGGTACTTCTACGGAAACCCATGATCACCTCTTCTTTCAGTGCCGCTTTTCTGTCGCTGTCTGGGGTTCCCTTTCGCTGAAGACCCACACTACTTGGCCTTCGACCTCTTGGGCTTCCCTTCTTCGGTGGGCTTGCGCTCATCTAAGCCGGCGCAAGGATTACCGCCATCTCGTTTCACGGTTAGTCCTCTCAGCCACTGTCTACTTTCTTTGGTATCAGAGGAATCACCGCATCTTGAGTCGACGACATCGGTCTCCCCACGACATCATTGAGGACATCACTAAGCTTATCCGTTCCCGGCTTCTCGGCATTGAGACTCGTCTTCAGATATCTGCTCTTCAGCAGCATATCTGGAGGTTTTCTACCTAGTTTCTTTTGTTTTCTTTTTGTGAGCCGTCTGTGGCTTTGTCCTGTTTTGCGAGCCGCCGGTGGCTTTTTTTTTTTAGAGCCGTCTGTGGCTTCTTTGTTTCCTATGTTGAGAGCCGCCTGTGACTTTTTGTTTACTTTTGTACATAAACCCTCCTTTTACTTAATATATTTTTGTTACAATTTCCAAAAAAAAAGTGTTAGGTTTCGGTCAATTAAAAAAGACTTTTAATTTTTTAAAAAAATTATTTTAAAAAATTGACTCATGAAGTCCTTATCAAAATTATAAGATCTAATTGGATAATGTTTAATTAAATGAACGGTCAATTCTATCAATGAATTAAATCCTTACAATTTAGACAATTCGCAAAACTAAGGCTAGCGTGATTGATACGAAATTTCTCATCATCTGTGTGGTTGACCTTAATGAAAACAGTATCGATCGTTATCATCAAATCAAATATAGTTAAATTAAATGGCATGAAATTAATAAAGCAAAGGCAAAGATACATCCAACTAACCAACCAGCCAAGTTTACATCAAGGTTTATGGTTTGAGTCGCTCTCCAATTCATTTCGATAAAAAGGAACATGTTAGTGGTTAGTTAGTCGGGAGCACGTGTCCTTAGTCCTTAGTCCTTACTCCCAGCTTTTATATCATCAGCTACTTATCGCTGTGTATTTGATGCTTGCTGCTTTCACGAAAAAGGACCACCGAACTAACCAATGGGACTTGTTCTTAGAAACATTCCTGCGTCGCTCCGGATTCTCCTTTATTTTAAAGTTTATGCTATTCCATTTTTTTTAAAAAAATTAAAAGGTTCGATCCTGGTTTTATATAATGGTTGCGTTTTCAGGATATCAATTTATTTCTGTAGCATGTAACATGTCATTGATGTTGCTTCAAGGCTGATTCAAATTGTTAAATTATTTTTTTATAAAAAATTTCAATTTAAGAGTTTAAATTTTCAAATTGTTGTTCAAAATATTAATAATATCCACATTTATTATTAGATATTAAATAAACAATTAGATATTGATCACATTTATTATTTACAATAAGATGATGATGGAAAATTAATGAAGCTGGCAAGTGGAAAAAGGATGAGGATTGAATCTTTAAGCTACGCATATTTATTTATCATACCTTTATTACAAAAGGTTCTTCAAAAGTTAAAATTTATTGCTCAGAAGCTTTTATGACCACAATATGCATATTTTTGTACCAAAGGTTTTAGTTAATTCATCAAGAATGTGATTATTTAGACATGAAAAGTTGTTGGTAGATCAAAAATTATGAAATTTTTAATGAAAATTTTACTTTTTGGGCTGAAAAATGGCCAAACCACCTTTGCGTTCGTCTCAAAAAGTTACATAGAATTAAAAAAAACACCCCAATTAGACCTTCGAATCAAAAGTTATGACCTACTTTCGCTACATCATTAAATAATTGATCAATGTAAATTTTATTTGTATTTTAACATTCAATACTATGATGTGAATTAGTTAAAGCATAACTAATTTGATATGTAATTGAAAAAGGGTATTGTCCTATAATCATTAAATTTTCTATATAGAATTTATAAGCAATAATAATAAATTTATCTAAAATATGTGATTGTAAAGAGATTTCTAACTTTAAATGAATATTAAATTTATACCTAAATATTCGATATTTTGTTGTGCTAATTTAATTTTCTTTTTACTGAGAATTAATCCTTTATACTGACATCGAGATAGGACATATTTTACTTTTTGTAAATGATCTTTATCTTTATTGGGAAAAAAATTATCATCTATATAGGCTAATGAAAATTCTTCTAATCCTTGTAAGTTATTATCCATAAATTTTTTATAAATTTCAGGGGCTTGTTTTAATCCAAAGAGTAATACATTCCATTGGTAATGTTTTTGTGGTGGACAAGTAAAGGTTGTTAATAATTTTCTTTTTACTCAGAATTAATCCTTTATGCTGACATCGAGATAGGACAAATTTTACTTTTTGTTAATGATCTTTTTTATCTTTATTGGAAAAAATAATAATATCATCTATATAGGCTAATGAAAATTATTCTAATCCTTCTAAGTTATTATCCATAAATTTTTGATAAATTTCAGGGCTTATTTTAATCTAAAGGGTAATACATTTTATTGGTAATGTTTTTTCGGTAGACAAGTAAAGGTTGTTAATAATTTTCTTTTTACTCATAATTAATCCTTTATGCTAACATCGGGTATGACATGTTTTACTTTTTGTAAATGATCTTTTTTATCTTTATTGGAAAAAGTAATAATATCATTTATATAGGCTAATGAAAATTCTTCTAATCTTTCTAAATTATTATCCATAAATCTTTAATAAATTTCAGTGGTTTGTTTTAATCTAAAGAGTAATACATTTCATTGGTAATATTTTTATAGTGGAAAAGTAAAGGATGTTAATGTTTTTATATTTTCGTGTAATCTTAATTGTTAATATCCCGATTTTTAATCGACTAATAATATAATCTTTGCGCGATAATTTAAGTATATCTTTTGTAATAATTTTATTTAATTTTTTATAGTTGATTATTATTTTTTTTATGTTTTTGTTTAAAATAGATATTTTTATAAAAGGCTGGAGCGAAATGTTGGTGAAGCCTTTTTATGTAAAAACAATTCCTTATATTATCTTCACTTATCTTTCGCCATTCGTCAGCCATCTCCAGCATCTAGAAGTTCAATTTCCTCATGCCACGTATAACCTTTGGAGACGTACCACTCCATCAGATAATGACCAAAGATTTGCATTTGACAGAATAAGTTTTATTGATCTTTAGTCCTAACAGTTTAAGTCATATTATTAGTAATAATAATAATAATAATAATAATAATAATAATAATAATAATAATAATAAGAACAACATCATGTATTATCACTTAGGCTAACTATTAAATGCAAGAGTTAAAAGATACAAGAGAACTACAACAATCTCTTTACGAGAAATCCTTTATCTTAATTTTAATAATCCGAAATTTTCTATTATGAGATACGACTTGGGTAAGTTCTAATATTGTCAAATCTTTTTTGATCACCTTCTCTCAATTTTTCTTAGATCCCTTTATGTTTTTATTATACTATCTAAGTACGATTCTCTCGCATCGTCTCATCGATTAAGAAAGGAGACACGTCAAATTCTACAAGCATCACCTGTATTGAATATGTCACAATTTATTTAATATACACCTGAAAATAATGTATTACTAATATAAGAAAGGGTGACCAGTGTTGCCACACAATAAATAAAAATGAGATTGATTTTAAATCATATTATTTATTAATAAACTCAAGCATTCTCACCCCTTTTCTCAGGCTTAATGTCATCGTTAAGGGACAATCTCTCTCTCCCTCCCCTCGACTTGCATGCATTGGGGTTTCATACAGCTTAACTAAACCTCTATCCATTTCACCTTCATAAAAGTTGGTGAAGAAATCATATACTGTTAAGTTTAAGACATTCCAATAATCAACGTATGCTTAGGTTCATTCCTCAAACTATGAGGGCCTATTGATGTTTCACTACCAAAAGAGGTTCTCCAAGTTAGAGTTTCAAGATGGTCGTCGACCTTATTAGGCTACTTTATCAACAAAATATCATCTTTTATATCAATGTAATATTATGCTAAGACTAAATAGGAATTAAAGAAGAGATTAATCTTTGAGGAGGACTTCTTTTTGCTTAAATTTAGCTATGAATCAAGTATGTAAAAAGGTTTTAGAATTAGGACCTTAACATATATATGGAGAACCACTTATGCTGCATAGATGAAAGCTTAGAATTTTTTTTTTTTTTTGAGTAATAAGAAATGAATTGAGCCTTGAAAGGCAACCAAAAGATGTATAAGAGAAGTGTCAACTTACATACCCTTAATTAATACATACTTAATGGCCTATGATATGACTTTGATATATTCCCCATTTCCATAAGTATTAAGATATTACCAGCTCCATACATTGTGAAGATAGTCATTGTCCTCAAATTTGTGCTTAAAAACATTGACGTAGAGTCCAATTCTCTGTATAAGGTCCCTGTCGAATTGCTCATATAGTCGTGACAAGATAGGAAAGGGATAGGGAGGCATTTCACTGTTTCATTAGAGTGCTAGACGGTTTAATGCCATTCAATTATCTTACTCCATTCCTTTAGGTCTTCAAAGAGATTACGTTTGTTTAATATCATCCTCTAGTTTTCCTAAATGAAATCACATTAAAAATGTTAGATATTAACAGATCAAAAACATAACCACAAGGATTATGTTAAACACAGGATCGATGTTTTATGCATAGAAAACGAAAAACACATACTTGGTTTTTCGTTGTTATTCCACCGGTTAAAGCACTGTGTATCTCAAAACTTTTTTCACCGCAGAAATTTATATATATGTGTCTTGTTTTTTTTGTGAAAACCAAAAAAAAAACATTAGAAGCAACTAATGCATTTTTGTTCTTATATCTTGCCTTCATAACGTTTCATTCAAACATATAACCACCTTGGTA
>JANZLC010000009.1:10214495-10228514 GCA_026413385.1 Erythroxylum gracilipes
TTGTTGCATATTAGTACATTTCATAATGTTACTGATGTGGAATTGTGCAGACTGTACCTGTTAATCCTAAGCCTTTCCTGAACAACTTGACTGGAAAGACTGTTATTGTAAAACTTAAGTGGGGAATGGAATACAAAGTTAAGCACGCCGTTTGTCTTTTTCCTTTACTTTCTTCCTTTTGTCCATAATGGCTGCTCCATAATTTGCCATTAAGTTATAAACTTATCTCTTAGCTGCGATGCAGGTTTTCTTGCTTCAGCGGATTCGTACATCAACTTGCAGGTATGCCTGAATTCTTTTTTAAATTTGACTCGAGTTAATATGTTCCTTTCTAGTTTTGTCTAATTCATCTGATTAGCATACAGTCTCTACCAATGACATGCTAAAAGAATCATCCTTTTTTAGTCTTTTCTATTTTAACTGTTGAATTGTGATGTTCTAAATCATGAAATAATTGAAACTGATATATAGCTAGGCAATGCTGAAGAATTTGTTGATGGTCAGTTCAGTGGGAACCTGGGAGAGATTTTAATCAGGTACGAAAACCATATGCAACAACATAAGCATGCCTCTTGTTCTTGCTCAAGTGTGTTTCTTTGGCGTAAGAATCATGTGCGATGCATAGATGTTACCCTAATTACTTAAGTTGGTTGAAAGATTGATCAAACTGAAGATTATCGTTGCTGAAGATGATGGTATTAGTCAATGCTTGTCTTAATTTTTTCTCATCGTCTGAATAATTGGTTTAACAGTAAAAGAAAGTAGCATGTGTATATGTGTTTGTCAAATGCAAAACAAAGTTACTAAAGTCTAAAATCATAATAGGTAAGCTCTAGTTAGTCAACTGGCAAGTGATTATATGCTACCTGTTACAAGCAAGTAAATGGAATGATTAAAATTCTGGAATTGAAAACATATGTATATATATTCATAGATCCTTTATTAGTTCCAATTTTTTGGGTTAAGATGGGCCAAGTTAAGCTTCCAATTGCAGGCTAGCCTTGTTCTCTTGAGCCATAGTATTCAGGTGCCAATAAACTTTTGAATAGGCTGATTGGTTTGTTAAGATGGGCCAAGTTATGCTTCCAATTGCAGGTTAGCCTTGTTCTCTTGAGCCATAGTATTCAGGTGCCAATAAACTTTTGAATAGGCTGATTGGTCTACTCAACATGCTTGAATACTCTTAAAAATTTTGATAGGTGCACAATTTCTACCATTTGACTTATTAATGATGTACCAAAAGTTTCACAGATATGTGAGAAACAGCTTGGGACGTAATAGTTCAAGCAGAAATGTTGAGAATAGTATGTATATATTAATACATGCATCTTCCACAGAGTTCATTTAGGATTGGTTTTGATTGCTAAGTATGATTGAATGGAAGAAAACACGTGGTTGATTTAGTGCTTTATAATCTTATTTCAAGATTTTGCTTTAGCATCTGATGAGATCCTTCAGAAGATAGGTTGAACCATTACATCTTATGACCTGCTACATAACCCAAATGTTCAGTAGCATAAATAAGAGTACTTAAAGATTACGTGAAGTCAGTAGAATTTACTCTCTATAATCTCTTGTGGATTTACAGAATGTTATTTTGCATATAATCCTCAGGTGCAACAACGTTTTGTATCTTCAAGGCGTCGTAGAAGATGAAGACATAGAAGATGCAGATCTGAGTTTTTGCTTCGTTCCATGAATACCCTACCCCTTTTGTCTCTATTTTTTTCATCTTTCTGTTTTTATTAAGTAAGAATGTTGGTTGATGAATGTGAAAATCTTGCTTTAGGAATTGTGTAATTTACGCAAGATCTGTACTCTTGAACAGGTTATGTTTTTTATCACATGATTTTGGCTTTGTGAACTGTTGTTTTAAATTTTCATCCCAATTTTTTTCTTGCTAATTTTATTTATTCATTTATCATATTATAACTTTTATATTTTTAATATGACATTTTTTCATTAAATATTTAAATTATTTATAATTTAATTACTAATTTTAAAATTTTCCTAATTTATTATACATTTAATTACAAAATTATAAAATTTTCTTATAATTAAATTGCACATTTTTAATTTTTTTGTAATAACTTATACATTAAAATTATATAATAATATAACTGACTAAGTTAGCAGGGCATTATTGTTGCGCATTTGCGCAGCATTACCCTGCTAGTAACAGATGATGACGGATCAATATGGTGTTTTTGTTTTTGTTTTTTTTTTCAATAGATCAATATGATTTTTGTTTTTCTTTTCTATCTAAATTGTTGCCCAGATCAATATGGTGTTTTTGTTTTATTGTTTTTAAAGAGAAAAATCTCATTGTCAAGATTAATGCTCTCATCCTCTCCTTTCCTTATAGCTATGTTTAGTAAGGCAAATTAATATTATTCCACCACTTCACTAAAGAATTTATAATAAAATGAAATAAAAATAAGATAAAAGGAGAGATTTTTATATTATATTTTATTTCATCTTAAATAATAAAAATAAGTTACTTTTGGTTTGAGATTTAAGATGAAATGTAAAATAATAAATATATACTATCTAATATATTGTCAATAATTTTTTATAATACCAATTATACCCTTAACTCTAATAACAAGCGGCAAGATAATATGTGTTTTGATCTATAAACATATGCTTTGTTCTATCAAAAGTAAAATAGTCATTTATTATTATTATACATATATTTCATTTCCTTCTGACCATGTTCTAAACAAAATTTTACTATATTATATTATGAATCTTTCCATACCTCCCAAACAATAATTTTTTACTATTATATCTATTCACAGTTAATTTCATTATAAATCATTTCATTCTATTAAAAACCTTACATCCAACAAACTATTCTTTGATTGAGTTATTTTTATTTTGGTTATTAAAAACATGAAAGCAAACTAGGCTGAAAGTCTTTTAACTCATTATATTTGCATTAAAATTTAAATTGAAATTTAATATATGTATAAAAAGGAATTTAATATAGGGGCCTATGTTAGCCCTATAAGTAGCTGCCATAAATCCCAAATTATGATTTTAGAATTTACTATTTCAGAAATAGTTAGATTTCTTGTTTTATGCATAAAAAAATTTCTTCTATTGATTTATCAACCCATGATTGATGGTCACTTGATGGTTTTTTTTCATGTTTTTAATCCAATATAAAAAACTTATGGTGGGTAGAAAATGAGTATTATGTGTTAGCTTAAAGTTTATTATTAATGATTTTGATATTAACTACATAACATTTCAAAATTTAAATCAGATATATTTTTTTATATAGGTAATGATATAATTTTTTTAAAAAATAAAATCATAAGAATATACCTTTCTTGTAGTAACCTTTTTAATAATCTTACCTTCTTTATTTTAAGTGCAACTACACAGCTTCCATTTAGGCTAGAATTCAACACACATTGAATCTTTTTTTCTCCGAGACAAATTGGGATAACATGTTAGGGTGGGCTGAAGATAACTATCACACATTGGGAAAAGATTAGATATATCTTAACCTCAGCTTGAATTGTTCAATCTATGCAATATGGATGGAGAGGAATCACATATTGTTTAAGAATATCAAAACCGACAAGCATGCTCTAGCTCACATGCTCTTTTGTTGGATTAGAGAAACCTTGGTATAGCTCACCAAGTTGTTGAAAAACTGAGCACTCAACTCAGAAGACTTGAGCCTCTAATACTTCAGTTTATACCCAAGCAGTTTAGAAAAGGTAGTGTTGTATATTTACTAGCTTGACACTACCTTGTAATGTTCCCTTTTGATGCCTTTTATGGCTTATGGATGAAATTAGTATTTTAATTTTCAAAAAAAAGTTTACACAAATAAAACATTTAAAACTTTCCAAAAACTGAACAATTGTTAAAACTTAATTTTGCCATCACCCAGAATTGTTCTCACATTTCTATATCAAAAATAGAGATTAAAGTTTGTAAGAAAAAGTCCAATGGCACACCATAAGGTATTTAAAACACATAAATAACATAATAAAAAACCCCTAATTGCATATATTACTAGCTTTCTTAGATAGGTACATTAAATTCCTTCTTAAAGTGAAAAGTTGTCTAAACACTTTCTAAAACTTGTTAAAGTTAAGGAATCTCGTTAGAATCATGGCATGTTCCCATAATAATGGCTTTCTCTTGAGATATTATTAATTTTTTAAAAACCGAATCAGTGACTGAATCGGAAAAGCAATTGATTTAAGGATTAATGATTCAAGCGGAATTCAACCGTGATCGAACTAGTGATTAATAAATATATAAATTTGTATTTTATATATTATATATAAAAGATAATTTTTAAACATACTATTTAAGTATTTATCTAATTGTAAATTTAACTTAAACCTTCAAATTTCAAAATATACAAGTTTTTTTTTAAGTTCACCAATACAACACAAAATAAGATAACAAAACTCACTAGTCATATTTCATCAAAAAAATTAAAAAAAAGATCACTAATCATAATATTCATTCAAGTTGAAATCATCAAAATCAAGGAATTTTAAATGGACCGGTCGGTTTTTTCTTTCACCGATTTAGCAATTTTTACCGGTCCGACCGCAAAATGAACGGTTCAATCACTCACAAAAAATAAGGGCTAAATCGAACCGTTTCATGCTCTAGGTCACCAACTGACTAGTTCAATTCGGATTTTAAAACACTGGATATTATCTCGTTCCCTTTTATTATCTTCATCTCTCGTTGCTAAACATTTTAAAAATGAAACATCATGGGATTTGATATTGTTTTGCTAGTCAAATATATTGCTCGACTAGTCAAATGTTTTTCAAATAATTCATGTAACCATTGGTTAGCTAGGTGATATTAGTTCTAAGTGTCTTCTTAATACCAAAATTTATGATTCAAATATCATAAGAGTTCAATTTTAATAGCAAATTAAAATTGATCACTATATTTGATCAATTTTAAATCTTCTAAATATCTAATATTATTCTCCAACTCAATTAACAAATATTAAATAGTATCCTTAATGTACTAAATCTCATCAAATTATAAAGATTATAGTCTCAAAATATTAGAATCTCACGTGACATATACTTTGGATGTGTACAAAATCTATTATGAGCTACAACTTTTGTTATACTATCTACTTTGTATGTATATAAAATCTGTGTAATATACCATATACTATCAAAATATGTAATGTAATTGATTGTACCTTATAAAGCTAAATTACATATCTTCTAATAATTCAAATCATGTTTACCTCTATTTGATCAACCAACCGTAACGAAGATATTTGAAAAGAGTTAGCTCTTTAATACAAGGTTGGCGTCATGTAATTTTTCCCTTTCTTGGAATTTGGAGTTGGTTTAATTTTGCTCCAAGAATGTCATTCAGGGCTCTTGTCTAACAACACAACAATGACTACAAAGTTCTTTTTCCCCTTCCTCTTCCAATGGCTCAAGGCTTCTCCAACCACCTTTCTTTGCTGAAGTGTCAAAAACGTGAACAATAGAAACTGATCTGGAAATATCACTTGTCATTCGATAACCCGATAGGAGGTACATATAGGTCCCTACTGGCGCCATGGTCAGATACAGTCGTTGGATTTGTGGGCAACTTGCCTGTGTGGCATCGGACCTACAAATTGGT
This sequence comes from Erythroxylum gracilipes, assembly GCA_026413385.1. Lineage (NCBI taxonomy): Eukaryota > Viridiplantae > Streptophyta > Magnoliopsida > Malpighiales > Erythroxylaceae > Erythroxylum > Erythroxylum gracilipes. The sequence continues at coordinate 10,220,139 of JANZLC010000009.1, forward strand.
GAAGGGAGGGTTTGCATGTGAGAACCATCAACCACATTCCATATGTTGAGTTTTGCATCGTAGGCCTCAATATGACCCTTCCAAGCATATAAACAATCTCCTGAACTAAATATTTTGCCATCCACAGCTACAATTTGATTCGGTGGCACATCCAATTGCCACATTCCCTTTACGAGATCCCACCTGTCATGCTTAAAGTCATACACGTCAGCGGAACTTCTTTCCAAGGTGTAGCAAGGCACTCTCTTATCACAGTCCCTCCTCTGAGCAAACCCTCCAACAATATAGATTTTGCCTTGCCATGTCACACCTACACACTTGTACCTTAATATGTTCATGTCAGGCAATGCTTTCCACTGGTCCGATACTGGATCGTACACCTCAGCTGATGACATACCATGAGTAGAATCCAATGTAAGTTTCCCACCGGCCACGTAGATTTTGTTGTTGCTCACAGAGCAAGCAAAATCATACCTAGGTGTGCCTAAAGATGAACATTTGAACCAGGTATTGGTACGTATATTGTAACGCAGAACTGATGATAATACGTCGTCGTCTACTTCAGTGATATGATCTTGATCATAGCCTGGTGTCTTCTGGCAAAGCCGACCACCAATAATGTATACAGACTCGCCTATGGAAGCCATAGAAAAACCCTTTCGACGATGGCTGTCACTGAGTTCTGGAATGGTGCTAACACGGTTCCATGTATTGTTTGAAGGGTTGTAACATTCTATCCAAGTGGGCAATCTGGTGCTCATTTCCAACTGATCTCTAGGACAAAAAGAAGCATAAATGCGATAATTCTCTGAAGAGTCCTCTTTTGATAAGAGATGAGGTGATTGTGTTGACAGGGAAGCCATTTTTAGATTAAAGAGCTTCGAACAATCACCAGTGGTCTTATCGGTCTACAAATGTACGGGAAGTTGAGTTGATACGGCTTAAACGAGGAGAATATATCAGAACATGTAGCCGGAAAAACCTAAGCATCCAAATTTTGGTAGCATCGAAAGAGAAATGTACAGAGAGAATAATATTTTGGATTCATGGAGGAGTTCTCCAGGGATTTTCTTGTTTCATGATGACATGTTTGGTTTCCGTATCTAGTCTTACTGTCCTCGATTCATAACTAAAGACAATTAAACTAAGAGGAATACAAGGGCAGAAAGCTCAAATGGTGCAACAAAACCTGATTCTGTCTTTTGTCCCTTCCTTTCTTATACATTGTACATTCTAGCTAAGCTGGTTCATGGAGATACATACTGATTCTTTCTTGATGTTTCTTCATTATGCTCTTATTATATATATCAGCATGTACTCAACCAGAATGTTGAAGTGACAAAGTGATGGAGTTCGTTAATTAAATTCTCATCTAATTAAAAGTTCAACCATAATTGTAATTATCTTCAAATGATCAGATTCTCTCACTTGTTTTGCCCATCCAAGTGATGATAACTACTAATAGATCACTTTGAAGAAGTTAATATCTAGATAGTGTTACTTTGTAGTGTACGTCTTCATTGGAATTTAGTGCCAACAAAGATGGTTGCTGCCGCTTTAAGTAAATAGTGCTCAAAAGTCGTTGCCTTTTGTACATTATCGATTATACCAATGTCAATGTACATAGGTTTCTGAAAAAATACGACAGCACGCCAACTTCAGTTTATATTCTTCAATTTTTACAAGAAAATCTGAAGTTCAACCACATGATATATTAGAAGTTCTTTGTTGGGTATCTTTTTTCCGAGGATATTCTTTCTAATCTTTATTCGTTCTAATTGGTTACGTCGTAAACATGCCTGCTTCTATGGCTGGAAAAGAAACTAGGGCAGTCTATATTACCTAAGATTGCTTATCCAAGTATACAGGCTGATACTTCTTGTTATTGTTGTATTCCTTCAAATATCAAGTCTCTTTTCTGATGACAGCTCCTTTTTATGCACATGTTTAAAAATTTATTGTCTTAAAATAAGAATATTTAACCTTTTATCTTCCATGAAATAAAAGAAAGTTCAAATTGACCCTCAGTACAAGAAAATAAGACATTACCAACGAAAAATTACCGGCCGAAAATATTTCGTAGTAAATTAGCAATAGAAATTGAATTTTCATCAGTAAATTTGTCGGAAATTTTTGTTTTCTGGGACTATCAAAACATTCGTCCGTAAACGTGGAGAAAATTTTTTCCCACAACTTTCCCGACAGAATATAGCGACAGAAAAGTAAAGTCTGTCGTAAAAGTAGGCGGCAATGGTTAGCGGGAAAAATAAGCATCACGGAACTGTAGTTCCATCAGTAACTGTCAAATTGTTCATAAATTAAAACGACGTTGTTTGGTTTTAATCCAAACGATGTCGTTTTATTCATGGTCTTAATTAACTACCCCGAAGCCCCCCCCCCTCCTTCTTCCTCCCCTCTGTTATTTTCTCTCTTCTTCCCACCATCAACGTCATCGATCCCTCTTCCTCCTAAACTTCCACCATCGATTTTTGCTTCTTTTGGTCCATCGTGCATCATTTTCAAGTTACAAAACTATTGGGTTTATATTGTCTCCAAAAAATGAAGTTGTTAAATGATTATATATATGACCATAGGCGGGTGGGTGGGTTTTGTTTAGATGTGTTAAACCAAGCTATTTATGCGTTTTTACATTGAATTGTTGATTCATTTTTTGTTTGAATGTGTTGTTGGTAAATAATGAAAAAATGCAGTTGTTTTGTTATTAGTTAGAGATAATTCGGGTTGCTTATGAATTGTTCGATGAAATGCCTCTTAGGGATGTTAGTAAGACTTGGTTAATGCCTGAACTTGGTTAATGCCTTGGAATCTAAAAAAAATGCCTAGAGTAGTTACATAAGACTTGAAATGGAAAATGAACAATTATATAGAAGGTACTTTGAAACTATAACTAGTCATCGTAATTAGGATTAGTAAGTCTAAATCAATTTAAAGGAGTTAATATAGAAAAAGGGATAGGATTTCATATAATAGAATGAAATTGGACAATTATATGGAAGGTGATATTTGTGAAAAAATTAATGAGCATTTTTATGTACTAATAAGGCATGATATAAAAAGAAACGTAATTATAGTTCTTTTGTACATTTTGGATCAAATTTTACAAATTTTCCTTTTAATTTGATGGATTGAATTTGGTTTTACCAATTATGTCTTAAATATGACGCAGGGATTCTTTATAACCCAAACCATAAACTCAAATGAAAATTCTATATTTATGGGTAATTAAATCAAAGCTGAAGTTGAAGCCATTAGAACTTATCATTTGAATTTAGGTATTAGACATCACTTATACGTTTTCCAAACACTTTATGTTCCTACTATTTCTCAAATTTTAATTTCTTTGTCTAAACTTGATAAAGTTGGACATTAAGTTTTGAAATGTATGTTGCATTTTATTTAATAATAATGATTGTATTGGCTTTGTGATGGTTTATACAAATTAAAGTTTGATGATCTTTTTGTAGAGACTTTGTTAGCCTTGCATTAAATGTTGGTATTAAACATAGTTTAGTAGAATAAAGTTTAGCTCATTTATGACATAAACTTCTAAGTAACATATCTAAAGAAAGAATACAAAGATTGTAAAGAATGAAATCATTATAATTTAGATTTTACTTATTTTAGTAAATATGTGCATAGTATTATGAGAAAACATATAAGACACATAATTAAGAAAACAAACACAAGAAGCACGTAGTACCTTGAACTTATATATATATTGATATATATGAGCCTTTTGATGTTTCATCTTTTAGTGGGAAAAAGTATTATATCACTTTTATTGATGATTTTACTGTGTGGATATGTCTAATTGTTATATAAGAAATCATAATCAATACATGCCTTATAGGTGTTTATTAATGAGGGTTAAAATATACTTAAGACCAAAAAGTGAAAGTTGTTAGGTTTTATAAAGGTGGTAAATTTTGTGGAGGGTAAAATGAAACCAGACAATGTCTTGACCTATTTGTTAAATTCTTAAAAAGCATAATATATGTACTTAATGCATAATGTTGTCATGCATAATGTTTGTCACACTAAAATACAACATTATTGCATAAAGGCATAAGCATACTTTAATGGAATTGGTTAAGAGCATATTGAGATTATTCTTATCTTTCCTTATCATTATGGATATATGCTTTGGAAATTACCTTATGTTTATTAAGCATGATTCCTACACTACAAGAAAATTAGGAATTAGTGAAGAATTTTTATTAAAATTATCATAACATTTATTTTTAACATTACTCCCATTAAAAGTCCACATATTTCTATTTCAAAATAAACAATATTATTTTATTGTTTATTTTATGATTTGCTTGCTTTAATATATTAAAAATATAACAAAACTATTGAACAAGTGTATTTTATTAAATATGAAATATCTTTTTCGTAGGCCCTATATTGTGTTAAAGAGCATCGTTCATCCTTCTTCTTTGTAGTCAGGAGTTGTCCGTCCATCCAAGTAAGTCGTCCAACTAATGTCTACCACATGTATTGCTTTAATAATATGATTCTGATATGTTTGGGTTTTATGTGAATGCAAAGAATGTCTTGATTTTGTGTTGTTGTTTAGAATATTCTTATAATCATTGATGAGTTTTTATGTTCTTCTTTAGTAGTCTAAGTATTTACTGTATGTGGAATGAGTTTGAGATCTTATGGATGATTTGAGATATAACTAAGTTCCTAGGATGGCATATAGGCTGGAAACCTGTGATGCAGCTCCCGTGAGGTTTATCGGTAAAAAAATCCACGAGCCTAGGAGTCACAACAAAAACTTGCTTTCTTGATTCACAGGTATAAACAATGCCATGTACCATAGTATTAAAATCAATTGTAGGTGATTAATTCAAACATAAATACTTCAACTTCAATGTGATTAATGCAAACTTAGTATTAGCACAAAAACTTCATACGCTTAATAGACAAGATAGTTCTTTGCATAATAAACCCCTAGGATGGTATATAGGTTGGAAACACGTGATGTAGCTCCCGTGAGACTTATCGATGAAAAATTGCATGAGCCTAGGAGTCACAGCAAGAACTTGCTTTCTTGATTCACAGGTGTAAACAATGATAGGTACCATAATATTGAAAGCAATTGTAGGTAATGAATTCAAACATAAATAATTCAACTTCAATATGATTAATGCAAACTTAGTATTAACATAAGAAATTTATACGTTTAATAGACAAGACAGTTCTTTACATAATAAGATTGAATTATAAGATTAAAGTGTTCAAATCACATTATTCTGTTTAATATGATAATTTCTTTTGCGTAGGCCTTAGAAAATCCAATAGAGAACAAATTCATATGTGATCTTGCAAAAGGAACTTTGCGAGTTGTTAAATCATATCTGGTTTATTTCGTTAATGGATACAAATATAATGGTCATAGAATGGCAACATTAAATAGTGAAGTTTGTATACAAGGAGAATTGATGGATTACTATGGTAAAATTACTAAGATACTTAAAATTGAGTACCCTGCATTGCCAATAAAATGAAGTGTAATATTTAAGTGTGACTGGTTTGATTCAACTCCAAATATTGGTACAAAAGTGTATAGCCGATACAATCTAGTTGAAATCAATCAGAAAAGAAGATTTAGACATTTTAAACCTTTCGTGTTGGCAATGCAAGCGATCCGGGTGTATTATGTCCCTTTTCCCAGCTTACGATGAGATAAGTCAGATTGGTTAGCCGTTTGCAAAGTTAAACTTAGAGGTGTTTTTGAATCATATGGAAAAGGAGAATAGAGAATTAAAAGTGTAGCGTTTTAGGAAGATGTTTATGAAATAAAGGCATCTGTTATATATGACAAGAATGAACTTTTGAACGATCTAAATAATTAACACGTTCAAATTTTATCTGGAGAGGATGAGGAGGGCGATCGATATGAGGAGGAGCCTGAGTTTGATTCTAATTCTTCAGAAAAAGAAGATGATGATGATTTTGATTAACAATTAAGTGCTGATAGCGATTCATTTGTGTTTGTAATAGAATATTATATTCAATAAATCAATTATTAAATTTTCAATGTTTTGTCATATATTGAATTGAAATCGTTATACTTTTTAAATATTCAATAAAATATGAATTTCAGGTAATATGCCACTAAAGAGAAAACATGATATGATGCGACCAAGGTTCAGACCACAATTTGGAGCCAGTTACTGGACAAGTGAAACATCACATTCTACAGCTGCAATCGAATAAGATGTTGTACCTCTAGTTACTACACTTGCAGATGAGGCATCACCTTTCGTACCTGCTACTACACCACCCACCACCCATATACCTACAAAGATATTAGGGGTAAACGATGCGGATGAAGGAGGTGGCCTCTAGCCTGGAATTGAGGGAGTTGATGGAAGAACTTACATCACAATTGTCAACAATCTGTAAGTGAAAATACATGAAACACCATATGTTTATAATTAACTTATAGGTTTAAATTTAAAAATGATATAAAATTATTTGTTTTTATATTAGGTTGATTCCGTCTGGACCATGCTCAAGAAACATGACATCTAAATTCAAGGAGAAGATTGATCTTGAGGGTTATATATAGACGAATATCTCTCAGACAACAAAGGATTTTTATTATCAGGAGTTTGAGGTACAAAAAAAAATATTTTTTATATTTTTAATTAATTTTTAAAAATTAATTAGATAAATATTGTAGGTTCTAAGTACTTATCGTATGCTTTTCCTATTTTTTTAGAAAGAATTTTTTAGAATTCTGAATTTGACGTGGTTATTTATAAAGTATGGGAGAGATGAGCTCGTATACGTTATAGAGACTTTATTGGTGCGATACACAAGACTAATGTACGACCTCCTTATATTTCTAAAAAAATATGGAGTCATTGGTAGCAGTATTGGACATTACTCGAGGTAATGTCCATTTTATAGCGTAATTGTACCAACAAACGTAGAAGACCGGGGGTAGAGAGTCTTCTTGTACATATTGGAGTATCTATTACCCACCACAAGCATGCATAAAGACTTGTAATTATTTACAATTTACACTTATATTCTGATTTTTTTTACTTTGATGTATTTCATTTTAATTTGATGTGTGAATTTTGGAATGAAAATATGTGTATTATGGAGAATGACAATCTTATAAATGTCTGGTGCCATATATGGCTATGTTGTTGAGTTAATTTCTTTGTTCAACAGGGGGTAAATATCATAAAAATAGAGAAAACTCTGCCAAAATTTTTAAAAATTGTAGTTCACTTATAGCATTTTATTCTGATGTAGGAAAAGTCTATGGGCATGAAGCCTACACCCCGTCAGCTCTTTTTGCATACTCACACTAAGAAGCATGACAGTGTGACCTTTGTCAACACCCAATGTAGAGAACTAAATGTATGTAAAATTTATGCTTTAATATTAATGCTTAATAATTGTCACTTATTAACATAATCATTGCCTTTTGATAGGACCAAATACAAAAAAACATTCAATGACAGTCTCAGCAGTCTGAAGATGTTGATTAGAGTCAAACCTATATTCATAAAATGGGTGGTAGGGACCGTTGTGGAAGGATATTTGGCTTAGGTTCATTTGTGAACACATGTTATTTACATTCCTCCACATCCAATACAACAACATCAAGTAGGCGGTCCGCATCCAATGAAGTCCATGAGCCCAGCTCCGTAATGAGGTGGATAAGTTGAAGGAGAGAGGCAACACCTTATCGCAACAGTTAGATCATCCACATTCACCAAATGAATAGCATATTTGTAGCCATTTTGTATGAAATAAATACTTATTGTTGTTTTTTTTATTATCAATTAAGATAATTTTTACTTTATATCATCAATCAACTTTCTGTTTTAATAAATTAAATGTAGAAACAAATCAAAATATCTTCAATAGATAATTGATAACTGTATAAATTATGCATCAACCATAAGATTATTGTTGAGCCCCGACTTTGGAAGCCGGACCCCAACCGAAAATGAAAACAAAATCCGAACGACTAAATGCGGAAATGAAAACAAACAAAGTGGTCCGAAGCGAAAACAAAAGGCGAAAAGAACTGAAGGAATCGAAAGCAAATCGAATTTAAAAGATTGAATCGAATTGGAAGTCGTAAAGTGAAAGAATCGAAAGCCAATCGAAAGCGAAACGAACTGAAACAAATTGTCCGACATTCGCGAACGAGTATTTCAGAAAACTTACGTCGCGTTGGAAACCCTAAGACTAAGCCAATCCGAAATCCGGTATAAATTTTTCTTTTCATTCTTTATACAGTCTCATACAGAGCACTTCAATTTCTCATATGTAAGCTCATCCTCATGCAAAACTCAATTCATAATAACCTTCTTA
>JANZLC010000009.1:10243330-10262869 GCA_026413385.1 Erythroxylum gracilipes
GAGTGCTAAAAACTCCCCAAGACCAAAGAGGACAATACTGATTAAGGTTGGGTGCCGTGGTATAACCCACAAAAACATGCTGGGGTATAACCCCCAAATACCGAAAGGTGAGGTGTGGGGCCCAACACATTAGGCCATGAAAAACGTGTCTGTAAAGAAGTGATATCCGTACCCTTATAAGGCATACTTCGTTCCTCTCTCCAACCGATGTGGGATCTCATATGAATAGACATTCTCTAAAACTCTCCCACTTTTTTTGTTGTTAATGTCAATGTAGTTATATTTTTTAAACTTGGCAACTCGACCAGTCCCGAAGTTAACGGGTTAGTCCAAGTTGACCGGCTTTGGGCCTCAAGCTTGAGCTTAGGCCCGGTCCAGCTCGTCTTGTTGTCATCCTAATTTTTTTTATTACTGATGATAATTACATATTAGATAAAACTTAAAGATAAATTATTTTTAGTTAATTAAATTTATTTTATTATCCTATATTATATTTATTAATAAATTATCATTAAAATACATATTTAAAATTATTTTATTTTAGTAAAATACATATTTAAAATTAAAATTATTTATAAATTAAAATTATTTTAATTATTAAATCAAATTTATCTGAAATTTATATATTTTAAAGATATTTTAAATTCAATTATATTTATTAATAGTTATTAATTCAATACAAAGTTTAATAAATTAATAAATTAAATTAAATTATTTATAATTTAATTAATAATTAATTTTAATTAATTAATTATATAATATTAAATTAAATTATTCATAAGTCTTATTAATAGTTAATATATTAAATAATATATTAATTGATACTGAAAAATAGAATCAATAAATAAACTAACTTCTTGTGATTTTCATAAATTTTAAAAATTGGAAAAAAGCTAAAGTTAAAAGCAAAAATAAAAATTTAAACAAATTGATTTTTTACTTAATTTAAAAATAAATACAGATAATCGAAATAGGAGACACTTATTACTTCCTTTTGGGCCATGGAAGTAGCTGGTCATTTTTGAAGCCCTTCAAATCCTCTGTCCCGCCTCTTCTGTACCTATCCCTTTTTGAAGAGGATAAAAGAGAGTTTTATCTCGAGTCTCACGTTCCTTTTACATCTTTTCAACCCTACATTTCTATTTGCTAATCAGTCGTAGTAAACTTCATTAAAGAAAAAGTAATACTGGCCAGGCCTTTCATTTCTACATAAAATCTGGTTCCCCTCTTAAAGCATGAAAAGAGACTCCAGTTCAAAATTGTAAGAGCAGTGGGAGTGGAGTAGAATCAAATGGGGACTTTGGTGCAGGTCACTCCTCTCAGTGGAGTTTACAACGAGAATCCATTATCCTACTTAGTCTCCGTCGACGGATTCAATTTCTTAATTGACTGCGGCTGGAATGACCACTTCGACCCATCTCTCCTGAACCCTCTTTCTAGGTCTTTTTCTTTCGTTGCCTTCTATTATTCACATTCCTTTTAACTCTTTTTTTTTTCCTTCTAATTTTTGTGTGCCACTGCCACTGCCAATTCCCTTTCCCAGGGTAGCTTCCACAATAGATGCAGTATTGTTATCACAACCAGATACTCTTCATTTGGGTGCTTTGCCTTATGCAATGAAGAAGCTTGGTCTATCTGCTCCTGTTTATGCCACAGAGCCTGTTTATAGACTTGGCCTTCTCACTATGTATGACCAATATCTTTCCCGCAAGGTTGTAGGTTGCTGCTTCTGTTACCTACACTTGTATATTTGCAAGATTTCTTGTTGAGATTTTTGTCTTCCTCTTTTTTTTTAGGCAGTTTCGGAGTTTGATCTGTTTACTTTGGATGATATTGATGCTGCTTTCCAGCATGTTACGAGGCTAACATACTCACAGAATCACCACCTTTCTGGTTTGTTCATGCTACTCCATCAATTTATGGCATCGATAGAGGTCAAGGGTAGTTACTCTTTTATAACATTTTAGGAAAAGGGGAGGGCATAGTTGTTGCTCCTCATGTAGCTGGCCATCTCTTGGGAGGCACTGTATGGAAGATAACAAAGGATGGTGAGGATGTTGTGTATGCTGTTGACTTTAACCATCGCAGAGAAAGGTGAATCACTCTCTACATTTGTTTGCTACAAGACGGTTACAAATCTAACTTCTGTAGGTTTCACCAGGCATTTGAATGGAACTGTTCTGGAGTCTTTTGTACGACCTGCAGTTCTAATTACTGATGCTTACAATGCTCTAAATAACCAACCTCCTAGGCAACAAAGAGACAAGGAGTTTCTAGGTACTTTATATCTGGGGACTGTAGTTAATTTTTTCTTTCCAAAAATTTTCCCAATCAAAGCATTTCTTAATTGGTTTACGCTCACTAATTTTCTTAAAGCCCTTGTAGTGAATACTGAATCTATTACTTCCATGATCGTTTTTGTAATCACTTCAGAGAAAACTATTCTGAAAACTCTGGAAGCGGGTGGGAATGTATTACTTCCTGTTGATACTGCTGGTAGGGTATTGGAGCTTATCTTGATATTAGAACAGGTAAGGGACCAATAGGGCCAGCATTGTTTATCTATTCTGTAACTATTTTAGAATTTTAAATCTACTTCTAATGCAAATTGCAGTTTTGGGCACAACGACTCTTGAACTATCCCATATATTTTCTAACTTATGTTGCATCAAGCACTATTGACTATGTGAAGAGTTTCTTGGAATGGATGAGTGATGCCATAGCAAAGTCTTTTGAAACTTCACGAGATAATGCTTTTCTTTTGAAGTAAGTCTTTCATTTCGGGTAACGGTAATTTCTTCACGTTGGATACATTACTTGTGTGGATTTCTCTTTCATCTTCTAGTTTTCTGCTTAAAAGTTTGCCTTTCTAGATTGCATTGCTTGGCACTTGCAGTCCTACTTTTAACTCTCCTAGGTGCAATCACTTTCTAAAAATTTATATCAAAATTTACAGGCATGTGAATCTTCTAATCAACAAGAGCGAACTTGATGCTGTTCCTATTGGTCCAAAGGTTAGATACAATATGCCCACAGAAAAGAAGATAGATGCTTATAGTCAATGATATTTGAATGTGGTGGCTTATTAGACATATTTTAGGTTGTTCTAGCATCAATGGCAAGCTTGGAAGCAGGTTTCTCTCATGATATATTTGTTGAATGGGCTGCTGATGCAAAGAACCTTGTTCTTTTTACAGAAAGAGGTCAGGTAGGTACTTGGAATATTTTGGAAATGTTTGTTTGTAAACATAATGATGCATCTTCTGATCTATGGCTTTGAAGAGACTTTAGTGATCGACCAAGTGTACTTCGGTATTTGTTTTCTTGGATCATCCATGCTAAAATGACAAATGTGATTGTACACTTTGTCATTGTGATGTAGCATGGATAGAAGGATTCATATCTAAGTTGAAATTTATAAAGCGAATTAAAACATGAAATACGGAATTCTATGAATGTGCTTTTCTATAGCTTTCATTGATTAAACCATACAAATATAGACAATCAGAATAGGGGACAATTAAGGGAATATGCTAGGAAATATCTAGAAAAATAAACCTAGAAATCATGGTCCTAAAAGGAAATAAAATGAAAAATAGGGAACTGACTTGGATCCCACTAATAGAGGCAATCCTTTGTCAATTTTCCAATACTCCCCCTCAAGCTAGTGAATGTATATCAAATATTCATAGCATGTATACATTTGATTCAAACTTAGCACTAAGTGACACTTTAGTCAGAATATCTACTTCTTGTGATCCAATTGGCACATAGGACAACTTAATCTTCCACTTCCTACCTCAGTCTTTATGAAATTCCTGTCAATCCGAACATGCTCCATGCGATCATGTTGTATAGGGTTATGAACAATTGCAATGGTTGACTTACTATCATCCCTATATAGCTTCATAAGATGCTCCAATGGGAAATTTAAATGACAGTAGTCTCTCTTGCCAGATTAGTTCACAAATACCTTGTGTAATAGCCCTATATTTTGCTTCAGCTAATTTTAGCCACAACATTCTGTTTATCACTTTGCCATGTAACACCATGTCCAAGATTTCCCCAAATTTTTGTACAATAGCCTATCGTGGATTTAGTATGTTCAACTGACCTTGCCAAATCTGCATCTACAAACCCTTCAATTTCTCAGTTGTCACTCGTTTTAAACAGTTAAGAGTACTGGACCACTCCAAACGCTACGTGTTAGTTGGATTTCTACTGGGTGTTTGTTTTTCACTCTTTTTAAACAAAAGAACCTTTCCATGTGTTCTTTTTAAGTACCTAAGAATCTGGTCAACTGCATCTTGGTGCCTCTTGGTGGGAGCATGGATAAATTAACTGACCATACTAACAATATAGGCAATGTTAGGCCTAGTAAGGGATAGGTAGACAGATTTTCCAGCCAAGCTTTGATAGCTTTCTTTGTTTATCGGAGGGTCATCCTTAGAAATCTTATGCTTCCAATTCTTTTTTAGTGGTGTGCTTGCAGGTCGACAACCGAATTTTCTTGTTTCCTCCAATAGATCTAAGGTGTTTTTTCTTTGGGAAATGGAAATGCCTAACTTACTTTTGGCTATTTCCATTCCAAGAAAACATTGAAGCCTCCCAGGATCTTTGACTTTGAATTCAAATTGCAGTAGGTTCTTGAGATTTGCTATCTCTTTATTGTCATCACTTTTGATCACCATATCATCAACATACACAAGATTGATTTCTTCCCATCCCTAGATTGCTTTGTGAACAAAGTATGGTTAGCTTGCCCTTGTGTGTAGCTAAATTGCTTCATGGTTGTGCTGAATCGGGTAAACCAAGCTCTGGGAGATTGTTTTAACCCATAGAGAGATTTTTTCACTTGCACACAGAATCAGTTCTTCCTTTTCAAAACCAAGTGGCAACTTCATGGAACTTCTTCTTTGAAGTCCCATTTAAGAAGGCATTAGACACATCCATTTGGTGTAATTCCCAGTCTAAATTAGTTGCCATAGATATGAGAACCCGAATTCAATTTTGCAACAGGTGCAAAAGTTTCGTCATAATCAAGGTTGTAGGTTTGTGTATAACCTTGAGCAACCAAGCAAGCCTTGTATCTCTCTATTCTCCCATTTGAACCAACTTTCACAGTGAAGATCCATATTTGCAGCCTACTAGTTTTTTTCCTTCAAGCATGTCAACAATTTTCCATGTGTCATTTTCTTTCAAGGCCTTCATTTCTTCCATTATTGCAGCTTTCCATCTTGAATCCCTCGATGCCTTGTGTATGTTGGCAAGAGTTTTCACATTATCAAGTTGAGGGATAAATGCCCTATACTTATTAGACAAGTTGCAATATGACAAATTGTTTGAAATTGGATGTTAAGTACAAGACCTTACCCCCTTTTGATAACAATGGGAATGTCAAGATCATCTATTGTAATAGTACCTTGAGGTGAATCTTGTGATATGGGATCCTCTTCAGGTTTAGATGTTTGGTTTTGTTCAGTAACTCATGGTCTCCTTGAGTAAACAAGTAGTTCACTCTATTGTTGTGTTTGTTGAGGTGGTTCTCCCCCTTGACCTGAGTCACTTGTGGGTGTGTGTTGTAAGGATGGAGACAAAGTGATGGAATCGGTAATGAAACAAGTCTAGAGATAGGTCCTAATAATTACCTTCATTTAAATTCTCCTCTTGAAGAGAAGCATTGGAAAAGAAAAACTGATTCTCAAGGAATGTGACATCATAACACAATTTTTTTCAAGTGTGGATTATAACATTTGTAACCATTTTGAGTAGGAGAATATGCTAAGAAAATACACTTAATGGGTTTTGGATCAAGTTTTTCCTGTGTAGGAAGAGTGTTATGAACAAAAACAGAACACTTGAATACTTTAGGAGTGAGGGAATTAAATAATCTAACATGAGGAAATTTTTTTTGAGAAAACTAATAGAAGTCTAAAAATTTAGAGTTTTGGAAGGAGGCCTATTAATAAGGTAAGAAGTAGTTAGCACATAAGCACCCCAATAATGATAAGCACCCCAATAATGATGATGTACAAAGTTTTCAAACATAGTTGATTGGGCAACTTCTAACAAATGATGGTTTTTTCTCTTAGCTACCCCCATTTTGCTGAGATGCATAGGCACATGAACTTTGATGAAAAATTTCATTATCAATGAAATAATTCCCTAGAATATGTGAAAAATATTCTCCTCCATTTTCTGTGCAAAGAATATGGACATCATATTGGAAAACATTATTTTTATCATTTTGTGGAATTGTTGAAAAATAGACCCAACATAATATCTTTCTTTTAAAAGGTAGACCCAACAGACTCGTCTGTGGTCATTTATGACAGTAATGACCCATCTTTTATCAGTTAAATCACCAACTTGTGATACGCCCCCAAATATCACTATGAACAGGGTGAAAAGGTTTGGATGTTTTGTAGTCATGAACATGATAATTTCTTCTAGGTTGTTTTGCAAGAATGCAAGATTCACAAGAAAAAGAAGAAAGATCTTTATTGATGAACAACTTCAGAAACATATGCTTCATATATGAAAAACTAGGATGACCTAAATGTTTATGCCATAAATCACATCAAAATTAGATGAACTAGACACAGAAAGAGATATAGGTGCTTTTGGTGTGGGATAACCAATCAGATGGTAGAGACCATTTTGTTCCTCAGCACTGCAAATCATCTTCCCTGGAGACGAATCTTGAAAAATACAATGATCACACACAAATACTATACAATTTTGATCTTTAGTTAACTTGCTAACAGAAAGAAGGTTATATCTTAAACTAAGAACATGAAGCACATTTTTCAAGACAAATGCACTAAAAACATCATCTAAGAAGTACTTTCATTAGCCTCAGAGACTTCAAATTATCAACTCATTTTTTATAACAAAAAAAAAAAAAAAGATGAGTGAACCTGTCATATGATCTAATGCACCAATGTCAATAATCTGGTATCCAAGGAACTCTTGTAATAAAAAAAAAGAGACATTGAATCATGGATGCCGTGGGTGTTGTGGTAGAGGGATGTAAGATTGTGCTTATCATCACTTTCTTCTTATCTTACTTTGGAGAAGGCTTCTTGAAGTGATGGCAGGGGTTTTGTTTCGAAAATTCTCCCACGTACTTCATCTAAATCTTTGTTTAAACCTTGAAGAAATCAAAGACTCGATCCTTCTCAAGTACTTGAATATAGAGTACCCCATCATTAGCACATTTCCATGAATTTCCATAAAACAAATCCATCTCTTGCCAAAGTTCAATTAGTTTGTTGTAGTGCTCTGTCACAGATTTTGTTCCTTGCTTTGTGTTTCGAAGAGTTAAACAAATTTCAAAACACTGTGAATACATCTTGTGTCCTACTCTCTAGATCTCATGTGCTATCTTATAATAGATAAGTGGGACTGATTTGAGGCTCCATTGGATTATCATCTAGGCCATGACAATAGAGTTTTCGGCTTCCCACATCTCTTGGTAAAATAAACTTCTTTTTCCTTTCCCTCAAACAACTAACAACACAGATTGGAACCATTCACGAAAATTTGACCCATTTAGTTTGTGTTGGGTAAACATCTACTAAAGAAGAAAAGGTTATACCACTAGTATTGCTAGGGAAATTGCTGGAAGATTCTTTAGTTGATGGTGGCAGGTTAACTCTCGACATGGTTATGGTAGCAAAGGAAGAAATATTTTTAAGAATTTAAGTGGCCGACAAGAAAGCTAGGCTGTAATACCATGAAATACAGAATTCTATGAATGTGTTTTTCTATATCTTCTATTGATTGGACTATACAAATATATACAATCAAAATAGGGAAATATTTAGACAAATCAACCCAGAAATCAGGATCCTAAATAGAAAAGTTAATAAATGAAAAATAGGGAATTGACTTGGATCCCACTAATTTAGGCAATTCTTGTCAATTTTCCAACAAAACAAGGTGATACGTCTAGTAGCACCCCTATTGTTTGTATTATCGGAGTTGTAAATTGTTGAAAATGGGCTTTAAGGCTGTCCAACCTCCTGCTTTTGATAGCTTAATAATCCTTTACATGCCTTTTAACTTTTTGCAATCATTGTTGAACCAAAACTCTGATACCAAACTGATGTGGGATGGACAGAAGAATTCATATTTTGATGGAAAAATTTAAAGTGGAATTTTATATTAGGAATTGAAACAAAGGGATATGTGTATGAATCATTCTCAAAGTTTATATTAAGAATTAGGAATCACACCTAGAATTTGAAGTACAAAAAACTAGTAGAATCATACCAGTAGATGTATAGAAATTATTTCTAGAGCTTAGGAATCACTCTTAATTAGTTAAAAATCATTCGGAGTAAAGGAAAGTTGTTTATTCTATCATTATTAGTGAAGCATTGATATACATATATATGATACAAGTTTTGGCACCTTAATAAAAAAGAATAGGAATTCATACTAAATCTTCAAAAATAGGAATATAATCATACTCTAATAAGGATTCTTGTTATTTTCTAATAAACTTAAATACTAAACTAGTAATGAAAAATTAAAATATCTCAATTCCATTTCAAATGATGAATCTTGATAACTAAGTAAATAGAACTGATTTCATTCCTCATCATGTTGTCAATTACACCTTACATTTGGAAAGGTACATGTGTTGGCTAACTCTTCCTGCCCTTGGCTATCATGTGTATTTCTGAGGCTTGGCTCTATAATCTTTCCAAGTTTTGTAATTTCCTGTATTAAACAGGCATACACTCACACATTTTTTGCATCTGTAGTTTGGTACTTTGGCTCGTATGCTTCAGGCTGATCCACCTCCAAAAGCCGTTAAAGTTACAATGTCAAAGAGGGTTCCTTTGGTTGGTGATGAATTAATTGCTTATGAAGAAGAACAAAAGAGAATAAAGAAGGAAGAGGAGCTCAAAGCTAGTCTTGCAAAAGAGGAAGAATCAAAAACATCTCATGTTCCAGAGAGCAATTTGAATGATCCAATGGTCATTGATACTGGAAACATGAATGTTTCATTAGATGGTATCCTTCTTCCATAACCATTTTTAGGTTATTGATTGGATCTATATTCTGCCTTTCAACTAACATTCTACTTTATCCAACTACCATTATCTTATCTAATTGCTTATTGCATCTTCCAGTGGTTGGTCCACATGCAACTGGATACCAGGACATACTAATTGATGGATTTGTTTCTCCATCCACAAGTGTTGCCCCGATGTTTCCATTCTATGAAAGTAACTCTGAATGGGATGATTTTGGTGAAGTAATAAATCCTGATGATTATATTATGAAGGATGAAGACATGGATCATACAGCTATGCATGTAAGTTTTTCTGCATGAAACTTCTCATTCCTTGTGCCTGTATCAGTTAGGTTCTGTCATCTTCTTGTTGATGCTTTCTAGCGCATGCTTTTGGTACATGATGATCTACATAATGCAAATTTCATATTCCGACTGCTGTATCTGTTTTGTCGTTTTTGTTAATATTATGTTAGTAATAGTCCAGCTATTATCTCAGGTTGGTGAATATGCTAATGGAAAATTTGATGAAGGATCTGCTAATTTGATACTCGATACACGACCTTCAAAAGTTGTTTCCAGTGAATTAGCTGTAAGTTGAATTCTGGCTCATGCCACTCTCCAGGGTTTTATAGAAGATGTCTTTTGCTGTTTGTTTGCCAGGCAGCATAAATCTGGAAGTGCTGCAGTACATTTTTGGATGTGCTATACTTTATTTTATATTTCAAACAGTTTCCTGCAAACCAACACTATTTTATGCTCAGTGTGTGTAATTAACATTCATCATGACCTGTGGATGAAAATATTGTCTTCTAGTGGGAGTCTAGTTGTTCCATTATGTAGTATCTCCACCATTTTCACTGCTCAGTGAACCTCGTGCAAAAACAATTACAAACACCTCCTTTTATGGAAAATTTTCCCTTATACTGGCCTGATTTGATCCTTTCATTGTGGGCTTCTCTGTCTCATGTACAGATTGCTAAGTGTGGTAAAATATCCCACATTTCTTAAAGTATGAGCAAAATAAGCCTTATTGGGCTTGGACAATCCTCCCCCTGAAGGTACCTTTTGGAGTAGAGTTAAGCCCAGTCTTATCATGGTAGGAGTCAGCCCTATATACTAGATGTTGGTTCACCACAGATATCTAGTGTTGCAAACTTCACATTTTAGTTCTCCATTTCTAAGCATGAAGTGATGTATTAAGTGTTTTAAATATCTCACATTACCTAACAGCAAGAGCAAAATAATCCTTATAAGATGCTTTTCAGGTGGAATTAGGCTTTGTTTTATCACTGTTTTTATTGGCTAGGAACTATAAATATTGATTTTAATTACAATCTTAAGAGTGCTTTTTTATATTGGTTTATGCATCTTAATTTAGCTGTTTCCTGAATCCATGTTTTGCAATGTTGATCAGGTACAAGTAAGGTGTTCTTTGATTTACATCGATTATGAGGGACGTTCTGATGGGCGGTCAATTAAATCAATACTTGCTCATGTGGCTCCTCTAAAACTTGTAAGAAAATATCTCTCTACTTATTCATACACTAAATATATTTCTGATTCAGCACAACAGACTACATAAAAGCTGAAAATATGCAGTTTATTGATGTTGTGGCTCATGTTTCTTATATCCTTTATATTATGTAACTTAAACGTAATGCAAGTTCCATTAGGGCATATTTAGAGTAATTTAGGGTTGTTTTTTGTTTTTTCAACTTTGAAATAGCTTAGAGAACAGGGATTTATGAAGCTTCAGATCCCTGTGAAGTTATTTATACTTGTTTATTTTTCATTCTGTGGAGGTTTTGGTTCATGGATCGGCAGAGGCCACTGAGCATTTAAAACAGCATTGCCTGAAACACGTCTGCCCTCATGTTTATTCACCCCAAATTGAAGAGACGGTTGATGTTACTTCTGATTTTTGTGCCTATAAGGTATATATATCTGGTCTGGTACATTCTCTTTATCTACCATACCAGCAATTTTTAGTGATCAGTTTTGGACTTCATTGTTTTTCCATGTAGGTGCAACTTTCTGAAAATCTGATGAGCAATGTGCTTTTCAAAAAGGTAGCACCAGAGTTCATTGATATTTATGTTGTTGGACAGATATTACCTGTGTTTATTTTCTCATTTTCTTTCACGCTTGCATTGCTAGTTAGGGGATTATGAAATTGCTTGGGTTGATGCTGAGGTAGGGAAGACCGAAAATGGCACATTGTCTTTACTACCTATCTCGACCACACCACCCCGTCACAAATCTGTCCTTGTGGGTGATTTGAAAATGGCTGATTTCAAACAATTTCTTGCAAGCAAAGGTGTTCAGGTATTCTAACACTTTTGAGACCATCTTCACTGTCTCACCACTAATAAATACAAAAATTGTTACTTCACCATTGCTGTCCTCCTCTAAGGTTCAACGAATGCCCTTGTGGTTTAGAGTCATTGCTCCAAGAAATATTTTGATGTTTTCTCTCAAATATAAGGAGCTACGATTTTTGCAGGTAGAGTTTGCCGGTGGAGCTTTACGGTGTGGAGAATTTGTGACATTGCGAAAAGTTGGCAATCCGGGGCAGAAGGTGTCTCCCTTGACTTTTCTAAAATTTAGAAGATATTATAGAACTTGTCCTGAATTTTTCTTTTATCTTTTCGTTTTGCATTTGTTGTTGTTATGTTTACAGCAGGGTGGTGGTTCTGGAACCCAACAGGTTGTCGTTGAAGGCCCTTTATGCGAAGATTACTACAAGATTCGTGACCATCTCTATTCGCAGTTTTATTTACTTTGATGTTGAACTTTTGTATTATGATATGTTGATAGTCTTGTTAATGATGCAATGAATTGAATTTTGGTGAAACACAACATTAGATGTTCATCGTCTTTTCTCTTTTAGAAGATGGACTCTTGCTTATTGTTCTTCAACTTTGGCCCCAATTCAAGAATAATTAACACAAGCAATCCCAAATCATCTGATAATCTTTATCTTTTGCATGATGAAATACTCTACTGCACCTTGTTTGGAAATTATCGACTTTAGTGTCTAATACATTAATACCAAAACAACAATCACCATAAAGAAGGTAGTAACTTTTATGAGCCAATGTTACAAAGAGGCCCTCCTTTCCTTCAAGTTTCTTCTTCTCCTTGCCCTCTATCAATTCCTTACCACTCTCCATGGTCATTGTCGTTAGTTGTTCATTCGAGTTCACTTCTGTATTGTTCGGTAAGGATCCCTGCCCCCTTAAATTGATATAATTGTTTAATAGTCCAATTTGAAAATCTAAACTCTTGTTTAATTATGGGTGATAGTTATTCATGACCATCTCTTCAACTAGATCTATTGTTAAAAGTTCCCCTAACCATTGCATCTATTATCCTTTTCATTTCTTAAGTCAAACCATTATAGAAAATATTCACTTGCAACCACATAGGAAACCATGGTATGAGCACCTACTTAATAGATGTTTGAATCTCTCCTATGACTTGTAAAGTGTCTCATTGTCATGAAATATGTAGTAAAGATGACATTTTGAAGCTTCATAGTCTTTATTGGTAGGAAATGACTCTCTAAAAGCTTCTCCGTTAAATTATCCCACATAATTAGACACATGTATTGCCTTCAACCACTACCTTGCTCAATCCCTTAATGAGAATGGGAACAGAATTAATTAGATGGAATAATTTGTTGCTTCATTGACTTTGAAAGCATCGGATATACTCCTTCTGATTCATAATAAGTGTCGTTTTAGAGGGATTTTAATTATTCAAAATAAGTGTCATTTGTGACTTTTTATGCATATTTATAATTTTACTTCCAAAATTACCCTTTAATTTCTCTCACATCTTAATTACACAGATTATATTTTCAACGCACTTTAACATGTAATTAATAAGGGTATATTATATATTTCATTAACTTTCTTAATAAGTGTGCATTTCTCTAAAACGACACTTATTATGAATCGGAGGGAGTATTATTTTGTGTTTAAACTGCAAGTCCACGATTTAGTTATAGTTAACACTAGTAAATATGGATCAATCCTACAAGGACTAGTATTAGCTAATTGATTTGGAGTCAACTAGTTGAATGCTTGTTAGAATACTTTGACAAATTATCGAATAAACTTAAGTTGGCTAACCAAAGGTTAGTTGCTAATTAAGGAAAGTTACAAATTATGATCATTGGTTAATTAAGTGAGATAAAATTGTGAAATAGATTTTTTTATTTGTTAAAGGAAATGAATTATTTTTTTAATATGCATTAATTTAGAGAAACAAAAAAGAATTTCCCCTAATTTATTATTAAATGAAGAAAGAGAAAGGGTTAGCATTAAGTATAATTTTTTCCTTACTTAAATTATTATATTTGTAATATTGTTCAGAATTATAGATTTTTATTTACTTATGATAAAATGGAAGACTTTGTTTAAGTTGCTTCTCACCTTGAAGAATAAATGTAAAAGTTCCATTCACTTTAAATGACGGAGTTACATAAAGGCCAACTTTTCACTTTATTTTTAAAGAGATGATGGGTTCAAAATTCCCAAGTGAGCTTCAAAGATTGGAATAGATTAAAAAAAAGGGTTAATTTGCAATATACTTACATTAACTTTTACTTTACATTTTTCTTTTGCAAATTGACCTAACTTGTTAAAATCTTATTGCCTTCTGTACTTTAATTTTTATAACTTGAAAATGTTTTAAAATTATTAATCAATCAACGCATCCCTTTTTTAAAAGTTTCAATATCATAATATTAGTTTTGAAATATATTATTACTATTATTATTTACAAATTAAAAGAATTTTACTCATAATGAATGAGGTTCGACATATAAGGTTTGCCTAAGCTTAAACTACTAGGCAGAAACCATAGGCAAAACTATAATACAGATTAAAGTTAAGAATAAGCTATTCTTTCGGCCACATATAATGCTTTTCAAAGTTGTGAAAAGTGGCGCATGGTGACGCCGATCTTCATCGGCCTGTCTTCTTCTATTTGAGTGGTTAACGTTAAGCTGGCAGAAGCATTTGTTACAGACAGATCTAAGTGAAGAAGTTGGCGTCTGCGTCTGGAAAGCTAAGTTATTTTTCCCTGTTTTAACTGGAAGTTCTCTAACACTCAGAGGAAAATAGGGAGAGAGATGCTCTAACTTCTCTCTAGAGCTTTCCTTCGTTCCTTTAAGCTTTCTTGCTTGTATTCTGTTGGTTTAAATTCCTCTTTGTTTCTGCTTGTGTGTTGAAAGTTTTCCGGAGAGTGCATATTCTCTGCACCTCTCTTTTTGTGTGAATTGCTGTCCTGCAGATGCGATTTGCTAAAGAAAAGGTTTGATTTAGTTCTCGAAGGCGTCTTGTTCCAGATCTACTCCCGTTTTTTTTTTTTAAATATATATAAATATATATAAATATATATATATATATATATATAGATCTCTGGGCACAGCTATGGATTCAACGATGGATTCACCCATGGCCAATGTCGAACACACGCTTCCTGGTACCAGCTCAGATGGCCATGCTGCGAAGAAGGTTCGTATACGGGAATGGGAAGAGGACCCCCCACCTGCTCCACCGGATGTACCGCCCAATCCTCCCAGCTACAGTGCGGTGGTCTCGGGGCACTCCGATCATGAATCGGGGGGCAGAACCCAGTCATGGCTAGCGGCTGATCCCATTGAAGTCACGGATGGAGATATTTCCCTCACACAAGGGACCTATGGCCTAGGCATTGAACTTTCTCCTACCTTCAAACAGAAACTTCATCATGCCTGGCAGCACGCGGTGGTCATCAAATTGCTTGGCCGAACGATAGGCTTCAATATGTTACAGACTCGCATCCATACTCTTTGGAAGCCCACGGGACCCATTAAACTGGTCGATCTAGACCATGATTTTTACCTGATCAACTTCTCGGAGGCAGAGGACTACGCCCGTATCCTTACTCAAGGGCCTTGGATCATTGCCGGCCATGCTCTATCCGTCCAGCCTTGGTACCCGGACTTCCGCCCATCAACCGGAAAAATCACGCACGTTGTGGCTTGGGTTCGTTTTCCTGAATTGTCTGTCGCCCTCTATCATCCTGCCATTCTCACGGCGCTTGGAAACCTAGTGGGCCGCACCGTGCAAATTGATAGCAATACTCAATATGCTCACCGCGGGAAATTTGCTCGTGTGGCTGTCGATCTGGACCTCAGCTCTCCGCTGAAAGCAATCGTCGAACTTGATGGCGAACCAATCAAGGTGGCGTATGAGGGTTTACCTCAAATCTGTTTCGCGTGTGGCCGGGTCGGTCATGAGGCTACGACCTGCCCCTTCAAACCCGACTCTCCTGCTCCTGCCGCGCCCTCCGTCGATGGCCTGACTGCTACTGCTGTTCCAGCTCCAAGTGTCGTCCCTCCGTCTGCTACCACCGACTCCCCAGATCTCGGCCCTTGGATGCAGGTGCCGCGCCGCCAGCGACGTCCGCCGACCCCCTCTGCGCCGCTCCGTACTGCTCCGCCTCCGGCCTCCGGCCGGGGGGCTCCTCTCGGCTCCCGCTTCTCTGCTCTCACGGGGGAGGCGACGTCAGACCTCCCAACGGCTACCTCCCACCGCTTGCCTACTACCTCCCGCTTAGCTTCGTCTGCTCTGACTCATAAAGGATCTGGACGTCACCGCTCCTCCCACTCGCAGACGACGCGTGATTCACGCCAGCTACGGGCGCAACGCCCACCTCCAGCCACCTCTGCTACCGCCGGCCCACAGACCCCATCACCTCCTTTCATCCCTCCCCAGGTCCAATCCCCCCTTCCGCCCACACCTGCCCAGGCCCATGGCCCAGTAGGGCCAGACCCACAGCTTGGGCCCCTGCCGCCCACCGTCCCCTTAGGCCCTAGTCTGCCCCCATCGCATGTCGCTTTTTCGCTCCCGTCCCATGCCACCGCTCTCGTTCAAGACCCTTCCATTTCCCTGTCTCCTCCGGCACCCTCGGATTGTCGGGATATGGAGGCTGATACGACTGATCTTCTCGATCCGGGTGACGCGTGCGAGGTCTCTCCCCCCTTATTGATTCCTCAATTGCCCACCTCGGACCCGACTATTCCGATTGGTCTTGATCCGACCCCCCACCCCGGACCTGACGTCCCAATGGACGAGCCTTCGCCGGCCCCTCTGCTTCGATCGGGGTCCGAGTCGACTGCGTTGTCAGTTCAGACTGTTTAGCTCCTCTTTCCCTCGTTGGTCTTTGCTTATGAATATTTTTATTTGGAATTGTCAAGGGGCTGGAGGGCGAACCTTCAAGCCCATTCTCAAAAATTACATCCGTATTCATAAACCGAAGCTTGTTGTTTTGGTCGAACCTCGCATTAGTGGCTCCCGCGCGCTGACTGTCATCCGTAGTTTGGGTTTTGGTCATTCCTTTCGTGTGGAAGCCGAAGGTTACTCAGGAGGCATCTGGCTCCTGTGGCACGCCGATATCGAGGTCCGCATTCTTATTGCTCATCGCCAATTTGTGCATGCTCATATCGAGTGGGATCACCGGTCGTTTGTTTTCACCGCTATCTATGCGAGCCCGACGTACTCGTTCCAGCCCTTTCTGTGGCATTATTTACGGCAAATCGCTCGGGTCACTCATCTCCCTTGGCTCCTCGGGGGAGATTTCAATGCTAAGCTTGAGCACCTGGACAGACGTGGTGGCCCTCGTACTCGCTCGGTTGTTAACATTCCTTTTCGTGACTGTGTTCATGGTTGTCACCTCCAAGATTTAGGGTTCTCGGGTCCTCGTTACACTTGGCGGCGGGGTCAGCTGTTCGCTAGACTAGACCGTGCCCTTGGGTCCAATCTCTGGCTCTCGGCTTTCCCCGATACAGTGGTCTCCCATCTTCCTTTCCTTAAATCGGATCACCGCCCGCTCCTCCTCTCTCTCTGCCACCCCACGGCTCGTCTGCCGGTGCGTCGCCCGTTCCGGTTTCAATCTGCTTGGCTCACCCATCCTGGCTTTACCCCTGTTGTGGCCGATCATTGGCCGCCCATGCAGTCGGATCCCAGTAGCGCGCTTCGCCGATTTTCGGATGCGTTACAGACCTGGAATCACCATACTTTTGGCAACATTTTTAACCGTAAGAAGCGCCTTCTTGCCCGTCTGGCGGGTATACAAGGTCGCCTGGAAACGTCTGACTCCACCTCTCTCCGTGATCTTGAGGAGGATCTTCGGGTGGAATTGGAACAGGTCCTTGTTCAGGAAGAACTCTACTGGCACCAAAAATCCCGAAGTCAATGGCTCGTTCACGGCGATCGGAATACTAAGTATTACCATGCCATCACTCGGAACCGCCAGCGGAAAGGGAGAATCTCGACGCTTCAGGACGAAAATGGTAATATTTTGTCTGATTCTTCTACGCTGCATTCTTTAGCGCGGAACTACCTGGCGAGTCTTTATCGGGCAGATCCCACTCCTCCTCTTCCTTGGCCACTAGTTGGGCGGTTTCCCCAGTTGCCCAGGCATGCGCCCGACGCTCTTTGTCGTTCCCCTGATCCTACTGAAGTCCGGACCGCTTTCTTCAGTATGGATCCGAACAAGGCTCCCGGGGCGGATGGGTTTACACCTCTCTTTTATCAGTCGCAATGGGAGGTTGTAGGCCCATCCCTAACCCTTCTCCTCCAACGCATCTTTCGGCATGAGGTTTGGGACCGGGACCTCAATCGCACTATTCTTGTCCTTATACCTAAGGTGCCGTCCCCCAGCTCGATTACGCAATTTCGCCCCATCGCTCTGTGTTCGGTTCTCTATAAAGCCCTCACTAAGATCATCGTGCAGCGGCTCCAACCGTTCCTCCCTGATCTAATTGCCCCGACCCAGTGTAGCTTTGTCCCTGGCCGCCTCATTACTGATAATATCATTATCACTCAAGAGGTCATACATTCCATGCGTATTAAGTCTGGCCGGATAGGATTTATGGCCCTTAAAGTGGATCTAGAGAAAGCTTATGATCGTTTGTCCTGGGATTTCCTTCAGGACACCCTCACTGATGTGGGCATTCCGGATTCACTGATTTCTCTGATCATGAAATGTGTCACTAGCGTCTCCTTTCAAGTGAACTGGAACGGCACTCTTGGTGACACTTTTAGCACCTCTCGTGGTCTTCGTCAGGGCGACCCCCTTTCCCCCTACCTTTTCGTCCTCTGTCTGGAACGCCTTGGTCAATCCATCTGCCATGCGGTATCCTGCGGCACATGGAAGCCCATTCGTCTCCGTCGGCAGGGCCCCCCGTTGTCTCACCTCTTCTTTGCGGATGATCTTATTCTTTTCTCTGCAGCCTCGATGGAGCAAGTGACCACCATCCGGACCGTCTTACAGGATTTTTGTGCTGCGTCGGGTCAACGCATCAGTCCTGGCAAATCGCGTTGCTTCTTCTCCAGGAATGTCCCCTCTTCCCAGACTCACCGCTTAGCTGCATCTCTTGGGTTCCAGCAGACTTCTGATCTTGGCCGGTATCTCGGGGTTCCTCTTCTGCACGCTCGGGTTCATCGGGGTACCTATCAACACATTCTTGACAAGGTACACCAACGGCTCTCTGGCTGGAAAGCTAGGCTTCTGTCGTTGGCCGGCCGTGTTACTCTTGTTAAGTCGGTTATTGCAGCGCTCCCTGCGTATACCATGCAGACGGTCCGTTTACCCCGCGCTCTCTGTGATGAGCTGGAAAAAATTATGCGCCAGTTTATATGGGGCTCGGATCCTGGGCACCGCAGAGTTCATCTGGTCAATTGGGAGGATATTTGTCAACCCACTGACCTCGGCGGCCTTGGCATAAGGAAACTTCGTGATATGAATGATGCCTTCCTCGCGAAATTAGGTTGGGCGTTGCTCACTAAACCTGATTCGTTATGGGTCTCCGTGCTCTCCAATAAGTACAACGTGGATGTCTCCCCCATCCCTTCTTCTTTCGCCGATTCTGGGGGTTCCATGGTTTGGCGAGGCATTAAGTCTGCTTGGCATCTGGTTCAACGGGGGCTCCGGTGGCAGATAGGCGATGGTGAAAGGACTCGGTTTTGGTTAGACTCATGGATCTCGGGTCTTGGACCCCTTATCTCTCATGTCGTCCACCCGATTCCCGCCTCTATTCAGCCCCACACTGTCAGCCACTATGTTACTAGCGAGGGTCATTGGCGCTGGGAATCCTTTCAACCCTACCTCCCTTCGCTCATTTGTCGAATCATTGCAGGCACGCTTCCTCCTTCGTATTCTCTTGGGCCGGATAAACGGATCTGGGGTCTCTCTGATTCTGGGCAATTTACCGTCGCGTCCGCTTATACCTTGAGCCGAGACTTCGACGAACCGGGGGACAGGGGCGTCTGGCCCATCATCTGGAAGTGGTCAGGCCCGGCCCGCATTCGTTCCTTCCTCTGGCTCCTTGGCCACGACCGCCTGCTCACGAATCAGCATCGGGCCAGGATGCATTGCACCACAGATGTCGCTTGTTATCATTGTCGTAGCGCGGAGTCCTCGCTTCACGTGATCCGCGACTGTCCTCTTGC
>JANZLC010000009.1:10266690-10276977 GCA_026413385.1 Erythroxylum gracilipes
TTTCCTACCGTGCGAGCGTGCTGGCAGGAGAAGCGATGGCGCACAGGTCGGTCAGCTGGGTTGGATTTTGAGGATGATTTAGGATAGATGCTTGTATCAGTTTCCTTTTTGGTTTTGTTTAGGGAACTGATAGACTTGTCTATTCTGCTACTGGACGACTGTATCAAATTGATATTATAATTTTAAAATTTAATGGTTTCTGATATTGTGTTAAGTTGTGGTTTTAAATTATTGCAATGCCATGAGGATTATTACTCGAAATGTTCTGGTGGTGCACCTTTACCGTGGGATACTCGTCGGAGCGACCTTTGGGTTTCTCGTTGTGTACCCTACGGTGAGGGGGCGCTACACTATATATATATGTAATAGCCGGTTTCCAAAACTTACTGAAGGTTAGAATGTTAGCCTTTTATGTCATATCATTTTAGAATTTATGAGGTGCATTTCATTCACTTGTATAACATGAGGATATATACACACATGAATGTTGATTTGAACATTGTAAAGATAGTATATGCACTCAATTGACATGTTCTAGGGTATGAAAGGTTTAAAATGATGATGATTTGATTGTGTGTTGCTTATCTCTTCAATTTTGGTTTGATGGATTATAATTAGTAATTTGGAGTTAATTGTTACAATTGAAAAACTGATGAATTAAAATGTACATTTAGTCTAGGAAAAATGTCAAGTGGTAAGATAAGTTGACACATGAAAGGTTAGGATGACTAAGCCTATACAATGAGTGATTTTTGGCATAGAAAATTAAGTGACAAATGGCGATAGTGATTAAGTGACAAATGGCCTAAGATATTGATGACATTTGGCAGCCACATAAGAAGACATGTATCTTACTCCATTTGTATGACATGTGTCCTTCTAAAACATGTATCTTCTTCTCCTCCCTCCCACTACCGAAACACGCACATAACCCTCACAGCTTTGAAATTTTGCGTTAATTATGTTCATCGTCACTCTGAGATCCATACAAGATCTTGCACGAAGATAGCTATAATCTGTAATCATCTCCTTGCCCTTACTGAAATCATTCTACTCCCATCTTGTTCTTGGAATTGCGTTTGCATGCATGGAAGGCTAGGTTAGCTTGATAATTGAGGAGGTATTTGAACTAATCAAGAAGGTAACATACTGATCTCTTGTGATATATAATAATAAAACTTGATGATGACTGAATTGGGGATTGATTGATTGAAGTATTGGTGTTAAATGTGTGCTGGGAAAATGATGCATGAATGGTAGTTTCTGTTCTGTTTAGCATGTTTGAAAAGCAATAGTTTATGAGTTGTTAAATGAATGATTTTTAGCTAGAAATTGAGATGAAAATGATGAGGAATTGAGGTATAAGTAAGGTATAACTGAGTATAATTAATGGACTATTATGAAGGTGTTTTGAATTTGATATGAAAGAGTTTAAGAGTTTTCTTTTAAATTTGGAAAAAAGTTGGGGATGTTAGTGTATGTGTAAGAACGATTGTTAATGACATAAATGAATAAAATTTAGAGAGCTCTTTCAAGCATCAGATTAAACACTGTCCCACAACTTTAGGAGCACAGTTTGGTGTAAGAGAAGGATCAGTGATTGAAATGGTTGTCCAGCAGAGTAGAACCAATGGAGCAGGACAAAGAATCAGAGGTAGGGGTAAAACAAGTTTAGCAGGTCCTAGTGTTAGGATTGAGGTACTAAGTAACCAACTGCAGTCTTAGGCCAGAATCTTTGCTATTACGAGACAGGAGGAGCAAAATTCTTTAGAAGTTGTTACAGGTATGTTATATGTCTTTAATTTTAAGGTATGTGCAATGTTAGATCTAGGATCTACGCATTCTTTTATCACACCACATCTAGCATCTACACTGCGTTATGAGAGAGAGATGTTGAAATATGGCTTAGAGGTGAATACACCGGTAGGTAGTACTACAGTGATTGGAGAAGTGTGTAAAAGGTGTATAATTTTGGGTTGATCAAGAAGAGTTGAAAGTGGATTTGATAGTACTGCAGTTGAAAGAGATCGACCTCATTTTGGGTACGGACTAGCTTACTGCTCATAGGGTTGTGATGAATTGTTATACTAAAGAAGTCATTCTTGAATCTCCTAATCAACCAAGGGTAATATTTCAAGGTGTTAGTCAAACAGTGCCAGCCAAATTGATTTCATCAATGAGTGCCTTTAGGCTGATTCGAAGTGGATGTGAGGCTTATTTAGCCTATGTGACCGATACCCGAATTGAGCAGGCAGTACAAGATATTCCTATTGTTAAGGATTTCCTAGATGTATTTCCTACTAAATTACTAGGATTACCACCAGATAGGAAAACAGAGTTTACTATTGACTTAGTTCCAAGCACTGCTCCTATATCAATTTCTTCATATAGGATGGCAACTGTGGAACTTAAGACACAATTACAGGAGTTATTGGATAAGGGTTTTATTAGACCTAGTGTATCACCTTAGGGAGCTCCAGTTCTTTTTGTAAAGAAGAAGGATGGAACCTTGAGATGGTACATTAATTATAAGCAATTGAATCGGATGACAGTGAAGAATAAGTATCCCTTATTGAGAATATATGATTTACTCGATCAATTATAAGGAGCTCATGTGTTTACTAAACTAGATTTAAGGTCAGGGTATTATCAATTGAAGATAGCAGAAGTTGCTATACCAAAGAGTGCATTCAGAACCAAATATAAACACTTCAATTTTTTGGTGATGCTTTTTAGATTGACGAACACTCTGATGGCCTTTATAGCATTGATGAATAAAGTATTCCAACCTTACTTATATCATTTTGTGATTGTATTCATAGATGATATTTTGGTCTACTCGAGGAGTAGAGAGAAACATTATGAGCATTTGAAGTTGGTCTTACAAATAATGAGAGAGAAGCAATTGTACACCAAGTTTAGTAAGTATGAATTTGGTCTTGATCAAGTGGTGTTCTTAGGTCATATAGTATCTGGATAGGGCATACAGATAGACCCAAAGAAAGTTAAGGCAATGATGAAGTGGGAAGCACATAGAAATGTGTCTGAGATTCGGAGTTTTCTTAGGTTAGCAGGTTATTACAGGAGGTTTATCGAGGGGTTTTCATTGATCATAGCCCCTTTGACAAAGCTTTTGAGAAAGAATGTACCTTTTCGATAAACTAATGAGTGTCAGGGGAGTTTTGAGGAGTTGAAACATCGATTAACTAAAACACCTATGTTAACTATATCATTTGGATCTGGAGGATATGTTGTATATAGTGATGCTTCACACCAGGGATTAAGGTGAGTTTTGATGCAGTATGGTAAAGTGATTGCATATGCTTCGAGACAGTTAAGATCTTATGAGTTTAATTACCCAGTTCAAGATTTAGAACAGCTACAGTGGTGTTTGATTTGAAAATTTGGAAACATTATTTATATGGTGAGACGTTTTAGATATTTACAGATCATAGAATTTTGAGATATTTATTAAGAAAGAACTAAATATGAGACAAAGAAGGTGGATTGAGTTGCTTAAGGATTATGATTGCACGATTGAATACCATCTAGGTAAAGCTAATGTTGTAGCTGATGCATTAAGCAGGAAATCTAATAGCAGTGTGGCACAAATTCAAACATCGAGGTTACCAAACCTAGATCAACTGAGAGCCCTGAATGTTAAGCTAAGTTTAGGACAGAATGAAGCATTGTTAGCTATGTTAAAGCTTAAACCAATATTGCATGAAAGGATCAGAAAATCTCAAAACAACAAACCAAAATTGGTGAAGATTATTAAGAAGTTGAAACAGAATTCAAATTCTAAGTTTGAGTTGAGAAATATTGCATTGTGGTTGAAGCAAAGATTATGCGTACCAAATGCTAATGATCTGAGAAAAGAAATTAGGGAGAAAGCACACATAGCAGCCTATGATATGTATCATGGTACTATCAAGATGTACAATACTCTGAAATAACATTTCTGGTGGGCAGGAATGAAGAAGCATGTGGCTGAGTATGTTACCAAATGTTTGGCATGCCAACAAATTAAGGCAGAACATCAAACTCCAGTTGGGAAATTACAGTCATTACCTATTCTATAGTGGAAATGGGAGAGAATTACAATGGATTTTATTACGGGTTTGCCGAGAACTTTGATACAGGATGATGGTATATGGGTTATTGCTGATAGATTAACAAAATCAGCTCATTTATTATCTATGAGAGAAAGTAACACATTGGATCAATTAGCTCGGAGGTATGTAAATGAGATAGTGAGGTTACGTGGAGTCCTATTGTCTATTGTATCAGACCTGGATCCTAGATTTACATCTAGATTTTGGGGCAATTTACAGTCAGCATTGGATACAAAGTTGAACTTTAGTACAACATTTCATCCTTATACAGATGGACAAAGTGAGAGGACTATTAAGACGGTTGAAGATATGCTCAGAGCTTGTGTTTTAGAGTTTCAAGGAGCATGGGATGAATATATAGCTCTCATTGAATTTGTATATAATAATTATTATCACAGTAGTATTGGTATGGTTCCATATAAGGCAATATATGGCGGAAAGTGTCGATCACCTTTGTATTGGGATGAAGAGGACCTAAGGATTATTGAAGTGATTCAAGACACTATTGATAAGGTAAAATTGATCCATAGTAGGATTAAGGCAGCTCAAGACAGGCAAAAGAGTTATGCAAATCAGCAACAGAGGGATATGGAGTATCAAGTGGGAGATAAGGTGTTTTTGACAGTGTCGCCTTGGCGAGGAGTGCTAAGGTTTGGTAAAAAGGAAAAGCTGAGCCCTAGATACATTGGTCCTTATGAAAGAGTAGGACCATTAGCTTACAAATTAGCATTACCACTAGAAATGTCTCAGATTTACAGCATGTTTCATGTTAGTATGCTCAGGGGATATCGATCAGATCTAACACATGTATTGCCAGCACAGGAGGTTGAGATTGCAACAATTTTTAGTTATATCAAGGAATCGGTGAAAATCGTTGGATACCAGATAAAATAGTTGAGAAATCATGTAATTACTTTAGTTTTTAGTTTAAGTCATTTGGAGGAATCATTTAAGAGAAGAAGCTACATGGGAGACTGAGGAACACATGAGGAAATAGTACCCAGATCTATTTGGTCAATCATGTAAGAATTTCGAGGAAGAAATTCCTTAAAGGGGAGAATTGTAATAGTCGGTTTTCAAAACTTACTGAGGGTTAGAATGTTAGACTTTAGAGTCATATCATTTTAGAATTTATGAGGTGCATTTCATTCATATGCATAACATAAGCATACATACACATGAATGTTGATTCAGAAAACGTTGCAAAGATAGTATACGCACTCAATTGACATGTTCCGGGGTATGAAAGGTTTAAAATGTTGATGATTTAATTGTGTATTACTTATGTCTTGAATTTTGGTTTGATGGATTATAATTAGTAATTTGGAGTTAATTGTTATAATTGCAAAATTGATGAACTAAAATGCACATTTAGTCTAGGAAAAATGTCAAGTGGTAAGATAAGTTGACACATGAAAAATTAGGATGACTAAGCCTATAAAATGAGTGACTTTTGGCATAAAAAATTAAGTGACAAATGGCAGTAGTGATTGAGTGACAAATGGCCTAAGATATTGGTGACATTTGGCAGCCACATAAGAAGGCATGTAACTTACTCCATTTTTATGACATATGTCCTTCTAAAACAAAGACACCTTGCACCAAATGGCTTAAGCAAATGCAGAGTCATGCTTCTCTCTAGTTATTTCTTCTACATATTTTCTTCTTCTCCTCCGTCTCACTGCCGAAACACACACATAATCCTCATAGCTTTGAAAATTTTCTTTAATTATGTTCATCGTCACTTCAAGATCCATACAAGATCCTACATAAAGATAGCTATAATCTGTTATCATCTCCTTACCTTGCTGAAATCATTCTACTCCCATCTTGTTCTTAGAATTGTGTTTGCATGCATAGAAGGCTAGGTTAGCTTGATAATTTAGGAGGTATTTGAACTGATCAAGAACATAAATTACTAATCTTTTATGATATCTAGTAATAGAACTTGATGATGACTGAATTAGGGATTGATTGATTAAAGTATTGATGTTAGATGTGTGCTAGGAAAATGATGCATGAATGGTAGTTTCTATTTTGTTTGGCATATATGAAAAAATAGGTTATGAGCTGTTAAATGAATGATTTTGAGCTGGAAATTGATGAGGAACTAAGGTATAAGTAAGGTATAATTAATGGATTGTTATGTGTTTTGAATTTGATATGAAAGAGTTTTCTTTTGAATCTGGAAAAAATTGGGATGTTGTGTATGTGTAAGAATGATTATTAGTCACATAAATGAATAAAATTTAGAGAGCTTTAATATAACCAAGATGGAAGTTATATTAATATGAATTGAAATAGTTTTTGAGAGTATGAATTCTGAAAAATTTGAAGTGTTAATGATGATCCTAAGTAGATGAAATTTGTGGAGAGTTGAGGGAAATTAGATAGTGCACGATTGGGGCACTCATCCCACGATCTTAGGAAGGTCGTCCCCTACGATCGTGGCCAAAGTTTTGATGTGATAATTTCGGTTTTGTGAATTTTTTGAACTAAATGAGGATAATTCACTCTACATTGATGTATTTGGACTTGATTAAGGCTTGAAATGAATCTAGATTGTTGTTTGACTAATTGATTAAGCGTTCGATAATTTTATATTGTTAATTGATGTCATTACTTAAGGATGGATTGTCTTGATATCAATGTATTTAAATCTAGAAATTATGAGTTGTTAAAGGAATAAAGGTATAAACCTGAATGCAAAGTGGTAATATATAAGCTATAATAATTGAATGGTCAAGACTTGTGAATAAGAATACATACTCGGAAAGGTCAATTGAGCATACTTTGAACATGAAACATATGCATGTGCATAATTGTATATTCATATGATTGAACAACTTAGTGATGTATAAATTATGTGTGTACTGCATGACTTTAGGCGCATAAATTGATCGTCAGCATCTAGACATTGCCGGATCATCAAGGAAATAGCTTATTTGGAGTGTATTGTGAGTTAACATAGATATATAAATTCAATTATATATGCTTCCGTTTGAATTGTATGTGTATTGTAGAATGTGTGAACAACTGAATGACGAATGTCGAACTTACATTCGAAGGATTTGATATATGACATGAGTACATTGAATGAAAAGTACTAAAGTATGATATGTGAAGTGATGCATCTCATTACATTGAAGTGCATGATCAAATAAAGAAGTTGTGACCGGAGTAGTCAATGTATGGAAAAGAGCTTAAAGCCCAGGATTGTGCACAAAGAGCTATAGGCTTAGATAACAATGAGTCCGATATCCACAGCGGATATGGGAAAGTAGATGA
The DNA here is from genome assembly GCA_026413385.1 of Erythroxylum gracilipes. Taxonomy (NCBI): domain Eukaryota; kingdom Viridiplantae; phylum Streptophyta; class Magnoliopsida; order Malpighiales; family Erythroxylaceae; genus Erythroxylum; species Erythroxylum gracilipes. Next base: position 10,274,094 of record JANZLC010000009.1, read on the forward strand.
AATGAGCTTGGTATATACAACAAATACGAGATAGTAAATTGGGTTGATAGGCGCTCGGTCACAACAAAGCAAAATAAGAAAGAAATTATATGTGCATTTTCATATACAATTGTACACGTATCATATGAATGATTGTGATGAAATTATTGAATTGTTCTGAAATTGTGATATGCAATGTTGATATACTGTACTTGTTGAAATATGACAAAATGTAATGTGGTATTTGATACTGGACTTTGTAATATACTTACTAAATTAAGTTATGTAATTTATTTTGGTGTTCTGACTTGAGTGAGCACATCAATGATGGTTTACTCACTGAGTTCGCAAACTCATAAAAATTGCAACTTTGATTTTCAGGTTCAAGGGAGATCTAGCTTCTAAAGCGATCTAATAAAATTCTAGTATTGTTATTTTGGGGACCAAAATAGCTCAAAGGTCTAGTCAGCTGATACCTGTGAAGTCTAGATAGATCTCTTTTATATTAGTATTCCATGTTATGACACACATTGTTTCTAGTGTGTAATTTTTGTATTGTATGATGTACTAAGTTGAGTTCAAAACTGTTGTATATGGTCTACTTGAATTTGAAATGTTAATGACATATATGACTTATTATACTTGTGAAGGAAATAAGAATTTGAAATGCTTAAGTTATATTGATGCCTCAACAATATTTATATGATTGTTCTAACATACCATATCCGTAGAGTATATTCTTGACTATCCATGAATATGCTCGAGCATATGTATATGCTATAGGTATGGTATGTTACAATATATGTTGTCCATATAACTACCTTAACCTAAAAATATCATAAGTCATTTGTCTCATATGACCAAAATATTGCCTAAAAAAGTAATTTGACAAATATTTTCTTTATTGGGGCCAAGTTGGGTTCCGATATGGCATATTAACTTACTCTAGATAGTCATGCAATCCTTAATGTTGAGAAATATTCAGCTTTATTTTGGTATCTATTAAAATAATGATTAATTAATAATTATACTGCTTTCAATTATTTGACATTTCATCATTTCAATCATCATGTTTTAAAACTATCACTTAGTCACTGTGATAATATTTTAACTATCACACAACTAATTATATCATATTTCGTTATTTTTTTGTCTATTTATAACTTTAAAACAACGTCATATTAGAATTTAAAATTTTTATACTACGTCATTTTAAGTAAAAAAAATATATGAACAACTAACGAAATATAATCGAAGGGTTTACGTGATAGCTAAAGAATATTAAGGATAATTGATAATATTTAAGCTTGAGAATTAAAATGAAAAAAAAGGGTTAAAGAACAAGAAATACTAGTGTATTTAATCCTTAAAATAATTTGATAGACATTTAAAATAATACCCCTTTAAAATTTTTAATAAGTATAAAGTATTTTAAGAATAATTTATAAAAATAAAGATATGTCTTAAAATTAGCAAAATGGTACGGGGATTCAAGTCTTTCATGTTTTATGAATTCAACTTTTAAAATAAAAATACAAACTTTTTCTTTACTAATCCCTTATTAATGTGTTTAACCATAATCAAATTAAGAATTTTTAGGCTATTTTAATTAATTATAGAATAATTATGTTTTCTTATATCGTGATATTTGATCACAATAGTTTGTATTTTTATATTTTAAACTTTGAAAAGAACTTTTATTTGCTGATATTAAGAGCTTATTTGACAATCAGCTTATTGCATTAGCTCATAGTTGATTTCATCTGTAGTTAGCTGATAGCTGATTATATCAGCTAATTTGACCAACAGATAACATCAGTTATTTATTAAAAATATTTGATAAATCAGCTATTTAGTATTAACTGTTTATGTATAAATTGACTTATAGGGGCATGACTTTGAAAAACATTATAAGGACATGAGTATTATATCTTAGTATTTTTTGAATATTTTCATAAAAATTTAGATTTTAGATATTTATCTTTACAAAAAACTAAGTTTATGAATCTAATTAAAAATATAGAGTATATAATAATAAAATAATTGATCAAGTTTTAAATTTAATATAATATTTTTGTATAATTTATAAATTAATTAAAAAAATTTAAAATAAGTTTTTGAAATTAAAATAAATTATTCCATATATAATATATTGTATAATTTATTTGCATTTCACAAGTATTTTATGTAGGACAAAAATTTATCATAAATATACAAGATGTTTAATATTGCATTAATATGTATGCGTGCCAATATGATAATAATTAAAAATAATTAATTTTTAAATTTAATTTAATATTTTTCAATAATTTATAAATTAATTAAACAATTTTAAATTTTAAATTTTTATCTTATAAATTTAATTTACAATTTAAAATTAAAATAATTATTAAAAATGTGTCACATGCGTGATTTAAGGCACATACCGATTTATTTTTTATTTTTATGATTTTAATTTTAATTTTTTATAAAATTAATAGTAGCATAATTAAAATTAATTTTTTATTAAACTAATATTAGTATAATTAAAATAAAAAATAAAAACTCTAAGGCTGTGAGTGTCACCGAACACTTACTTTTATATAACTGGGTACCTTAATTTTTTTTTTCCTTCAATGGGTACCTTAAATTTTAAATAGAAATGAAGACATTTATTAAGTGGACATAGACAGAATAAGGTTAGTCAAAATACCTATTCCCCGTTCCAGGGCCTTTCCAGAATATAATGCACAAGAGATTCCAATTTTTAATGCAACCGTGCGTGTTTCGCGTTTTGTCACTGTTCTACCCTCGCGAAAGAATGATGTGAAAACCGGACCGGACCGGCCGGTCCGACCGGAAATCGTTCGGACCGGCCCTGTGTCCGGTTCGGTTATAGGTAATAACCCTTTAATATTAAAACCGG
>JANZLC010000009.1:10300142-10328755 GCA_026413385.1 Erythroxylum gracilipes
ATTTACACTTCATTCTTAACTTCATTTCAACTCAATATCATTCACAAATAAATCATGATCTATCTTTGATCATTAACCCAAAAAGAGAACATTTGCATATACCATTCATAAACAACTTCCTACACATTTTCAACTTCCTTTTTTACTTCTAACTATCACTACATATGGTTCATTCAACAAATCAAGAAAGATTAATGCTTATACTTACTTGTTTTAAGCTTCAAAGTCTTCAAACTCTTCATGAACTCCAAAACCCTAGCTTGATTTTCTCTTATTCTTCTTTTCTCTCCCACGAAACTCTCTCCTTTCTTTCTTCTCATTCACATTCTTGCTCTCTTCTTAAATGGAAGACACAATTTTCTTCTTCCCTTAATACCCTTAATGAGGGTAAAAAGTGCACTTTACCCCTTCCTTGTATGCTTATGGTCTTTAAACTTAAGTGTCATGTCCAATTTGCCCTTATGCAATCTTGCTACTTTAATCCTTTAATTCAATTTACCTACGTCATAAAATCTTACCAACATTAACATAATAATTAACTCTACAAAATAATCCATCAGCCTTATAATTCATTTAAATCATGATTAATTTCAATAAAATAATTAAAAAATTTAGGGGCCAACAATTTCTTCCCCACTTAAAAGAATTTTGTTCTCGAAATTCTTACCGGACTGATTAAGAGGCAGGGGTATGTCTTCTCATATACTCCTCTGTTTCCCATTTAGCTTCATCACTCAGATAATTTCTTCAAATTGACCATAGTCGATAAACTTACCAGGTCTTTCTATTACTTATTTAGTTGTTCACTTTCTTAGTTGGTTCCTCAATATTTCTTAGATTATTCACAAATTTCACTTCCTGTGCTAACATTACTTCTATGTTAGATCATATCGATATTTCTTAACATACTCACAATAACACATCTTTGTTGGTTATACCAACTCATAAGTCAATGGTCCAGTTCTTAGTAACTTCATATGGACCAATATAATTCAAGCTTAGTTGATTCTTTATCCTAACCTGAGCACATCTTGTATTCAATCTAAGCACCCCTTGGGAAGGTGATACTCTCAGAAACATTTAATCTTTTGCTTCATATTTCACATCTCTTTAGTATTAGTGCATTTAACTCTTATGTATATCTCACTGTATTCCATGCCTTTGGCGTGGATCTCCCTAATTCATTCATCTTTCTTGAATCACTTAATTTCTAATACTGATTGATTTCATTTATCAACCATCTCTCTAATCAATCTAGCCTTCAACCATTTTTAGGCCTTAATCATCACAATGCAAGAGCGAACGACTCTTTTTGTCATCTAACTCTTCATATAGTATTCTAATGAAATCACTATGATAACGATTGTGATGCTTAAAGTAAAATAGGACTATGCATTGATCTCATGTTCCTATGAACTCCAAACTATAAGCTTTAAGCATATCTCCGACAAAAAAGATCGTCGACAGTTCAAACATTCAGTCACTTGATTCTACATTCTTAGCCGCTAAATGATGTTCCAGCATATTCCTACTAAGGTGTATGGCTTAAGTTACCATTTGTACTATTCTAACAATCTCTTTGCTCTAACATCTTCATCGGTTACACATACTTCTTATTTCAATCACAAAATATCATTTTTTCTATTCGAACTCAAAATTTGTATTCATTTTATATTTCTTAGTAAGATTCACAATTTCTGAATTCTCAATTTGGGCTTTGTTCATGCGAAACTGATCTTAAATTTTCAGTGACTAATCATTTTTCCCAAAATTCAATTCAACATTCTACAACCTTTATTGCACTAGATTTGATAACCTCAATATCCAAATTTGTGATACACTGCTATTGAATTTTCTATTCAATGCATCTGATTACAACACTAGCTTTACGCGAATAGTACTCATTTGTACAATCATAATCCTTTAAATAATTCTATCTATTGCCTTAGTCTCGTATTCAATTCTCTCAACTCAATAATTACCTCAAAGTTTAATGATCTATATATCTCCAAGATGTTTTTGCACATATAATGTCTCCAACTTTCAAGCAATCATTATTGCAACAAGTTTCCATTCATATATCAATTAATCAACCCATGAGGTTTCAATTGTCTCTATGCGTATGAAATCACTTTATTATGTTTCATTAGATTTTATCCTAATCTCTTACTCAAACATCATTGTATACTACAAAATCTCCAAATCCAGACCATATAATTAATATCGGTATTATAATTCAAAATTCTCTTTACTTTCATTACTCATACGATTTACATGTTTTTCCTCAAGTATTCAAACTATTCTTCTCAAATTTCGAATACATTTAATATTTCATCAAATTTTTGCTTGGATTGCTCTAATCTTTAATACCATAATACTGTCAGGGCATTTGTTAACTCGAACAAATATTTCCAAAGCTCCATATGTCCATGATTAGTTCTCGTAATTCCTAAATAACTGATTCCTCAATGAGGTAACATTGTCTCACGTTATTTTCAATTTCCCAATTGACTTACCTTTTTTAAATAATTTTCTCAATTCATTCAATTTCCTCTAATTTCACATTGACTTATTCTACTGTCTGCTCATTCATACTAATTTCTCCACATGTTTCAATTTATTTTCAATCTTAGCTTCCTGTGTTTGTAACACATTCATCAAGTCAAATTTGTATCTCCCTAGCATATTTACACAGAATATAATGTGAACCTATATACTCCTCATATTTGCAATCAATGTCTCCTCAAATTCAGGAATCCACTCTTATAGTTGGATACTTTACATCAAACAAATTACATCCATTCTCAGTAGTATCTTCTACTTCCTATGCTTGAGTCTCCGCTAGGGATATGACTCCAATATTTACTTTTGATTTGTTTAATAATCACTCATTCCTTGAAATGGAACATTTGATTTACGTGATATGATTCAATAAAACATCTCTATCACAAAAAGGTTTCTTACCTCAATCATCTACACTGTTTCCATGATCTTTATCAATCAACTATATTCCTCATTGATGTTTCAGCTATTCTTAATACCTCATTAAGATTAATTTCAACTGTTCATGATATTTCAATAATTTCAATTCCTGTCGCACTTTACATGATCAAAATATTCTTTATAATAAAACTCAATGAAATAAGAGGCATATTCGTTTACTCTTATATTTTGGTATGTACCATCAAGATCATTACATCTTACATACAAAAGTAATTTCGACAGGTCACCAATTTATATCTCATGCTAATGATACATCAATCGTAATTGATTCCGAACAACCCCTGACTACTCTATGACTATTCAAAATTACTTCTCTATAGTAGTTACCTTTTCAACATAATCACCTATACCATACCTTCATTGCGTTACTCTGATTTGTCTCATGATTCTAACTATAGGGATCATAGATTACCTCCTATACCATATCCAAATATAGATCTCATATGTACTCAATCACATTATTCACCAATGTAACCACATTATCAGATACGTACTCATAACAACTGGTCGACATAACCTTGAAAACTGCTACACATATCACTATCACTTGTTTCATTTTCCATACGTACTTTCTTAATTGATTTAAAATTATAGATGCATAGCCCTCTTGAAATTTTGATCTCAAATTCACTAACACAATCTTATGCCAGATCATAACTCTCATCACAGTAATTAAATAACCATTTTAAATTCCAAGTTCAACCTTTCAAATCCACTTTGCTTGTATACCTTAAATCTTGTCATTTCCACCTATGTCTCTATTTCTTCTTAGTCAACTCATAAAAATATTTTCACATCCATATCAATTCAAGTACATATCCACAACAAAATTTCATCACCATATTCACTGGAATAATCACAAATATTGAATCTATGTCTAACATATTAGACTACGTGATATTTCTTATTTCTAAATATCCACAAACTTTCATTTTTGTCTTACATGAAATGCCCATGTAAGATCCTAATTTTGGGGCTCTGATACCACAACTATTGGACCCCGTTTCCGAAGCCCAACCCCAAAATCATAAAATATGAGCATATTCCTATAAAATCTCCTTAACTATTATCGGTTCATTTTTATGCTCTGATACCACAACTGTTGGACCCGCTTTTATCCCAACTATCTTGCTCAGATGCCATAAGATCATGAAGCTTGAAGTTTGGGCTCAACGGAAGAATTTGCATTTGGAAGCTAAAAAGCTTTCGGAAGCAAAGCGGGGTCACCACGGCGAACATATAGGAGAAATCCCATATGTTTCCTTCAGGTGAAGTTCGCTACAGCGACAGGTTTACTTCGCCGAGGTGAAGTCCCAAGATTTTCATGAGAATTGCTCTGGGGAAAGGTTCTCTATGGTGAAACTCCTGAAACTTCACTCAGACCCCCAACATCACACAATGCTAAATGCACACACCATTCTCCAAATCCATAACAACTCTACTAAGATCATTTGAACATAGGGAGCTTCTTCAACTTTTCAACTCATTTCCAAAACAAAACTCCATATCACTGGAAAGCTAAAATGTTGCAATACGGAAAACTAATGCAACATCATTTCATAACAATTCAATATTATCTCATCATACTCTTTAATCTCTTTTCATTTAATTCATTTCTTACAACTAATTCTCATTATTCATAATTCCTATCTTTCCCCACAACATTTAACTTATATATATGTAACAACAATTCATAATCAAAATAATACTCTCAAATCGATAACTTCCTCAAGTATACCTAATTTCAATTCAGCCTCATCCACAAACAATTTCATATTTCAACTTAACATCAAAAGTAAGAATTTTTACAAATATGTAATGGCATTTTAAGCCACAATACATCAATGTCTCAAATCTCCAAATGCAAAAGTTACATGAACTAATGATCCTTGAAATACGACTAAGCCTTGTATTTTACAAAATAACTTAAATTCCAAAATATGCAGATTTTGAAGTAATGCCCTTATACTCTTGATCCCTCGATCTCTTCCTCATCACCAGAAGATGGGATGGAAATGGGGGGGGGAGGGGGAGTGAGCTTAAAGCTCATGGCTAACAAGTTTATAATCGAGAAACAAGCAAAAACCCCTTTATAAAACTCATTGTCATTGCACTTTTCATAACCATAGTAATTCCACATTTAAAAATCATAAAACACTTATTTCATTAAATTCTCAATTAATTCTCAATTTGTCAAACCATTCACAATAGTAAAAATCATGTATGCATCAATCTTGTCAAACATATCATGAGCACATACGCACATCAGAATGGTTTGGGTGGATCCAAAACAGAACGTACTACACATTTCCACATAATGGTCCTGTGTAGCCGTGAACAGAACGTACTATCACAATTTCACTTAATGGTCTTGTGTAGCCGTGAACTTATAGGAGTCCATGAAGGAGCTCTATGCCACTAGCGGGCAGGGTAGAGAAGCCTTTTGTCAAAGTGCACTTGACTTAACTTAGGGGACCACCACAGACCCACATAACATGTATTTCATGACTTGCAAAACATATTGCCCAAAAAGGCACTTTTCGGAAACTTGTTTATCATGAACATGAAATGTTTCAAATGCATTTCCATTTCATAATTCATTTACAAAATTCATATACCAAACATATGAAGATTTCCCAAATCATTCACGTAACAATAATGCAACATTTATAAAACAAAATGAAATCATTTAATTCTATTGCTTTTAAAAACATAGTCATGGCTCATTAACTCTATTATAAACATGAAACCCACCTTGATTTCCTTGCTTATAAACTTGTTTAGGGATGTCTTTCCTCTTGCTCCTCTTGCCTCTCTTGATTTCCTTTAACAATGAAAACAATCCCCATTCAATAGGAATTCAAATTTGAGAACTCATAAAGCACATGCATTAAGATAAATTCTAAACACTCAAACTCTTCCAAAATTTTAGACTTTTGGGTCAATTTATCATGATTATTCTGATCAGGTAAGTGACCAAATTCGATAACACTTTCTTCCAGAAAAATGTTCTCATTGTCTTAAGTTTCTAATGACACGAAAATCATTCAATTTGGTTCAGTAATCTGAAAGTTATACCCCAAACATTTTCGAACTATTCTTACACTAAAACAATATTTTGTGCTCAACTTCCATCCAAAAATTTAAATTCTTAGAGACTGAATTTGGACTCGATTTCTTCAGAAAATTTGTATCCTATGTCTCTAGTTTACTTCAATTCAAAAATCATTTCATTTGGATAACTATAGAAAAATTTATGCCTAAAATACTGAAATATATATGTGCAGGAAAATGGACTTTGCCGCGGCAAGGCTATAAGTTCGTCGTAGCAAACTTGTCCAGAGGCCTACGAAATTTCCAGCCCTCGTCCCATTTTCCAGATTTTTCACATCCAAACATCTACACCTAACACATGTTATAAAAAAAATAATCCTTTCTACTTCATTTACACTTCATTCTTAACTTCATTTCAACTCAATATCATTCACAAATAAATCATGATCTATCTTTGATCATTAACACAAAAAGAGAACATTTGCATATACCATTCATAAACAACTTCCTACATATATTCAACTTCCTTGTTACTTCTAACTATCACTAGATATGCTTCATTCAACAGATCAAGAAGGATTAATGCCTTATACTTACTTGTTTTAGCTTTAAAGTCTTCAAACTCTTCAAGAACTCCAAAACCCTAGCTTGATTTTCTCTTCTTCTTCTTTTCTTTCCCACGAAACTCTCTCCTTTCTTTCTTCTCACTCACATTCTTGCTCTCTTCTTAAATGGAAGACACAATTTTCTTCTTCCCTTAATACCCTTAATGAGGGTAAAAAGTCCACTGTACCCCTTCCTTATATGCTTATGGTCTTTAAACTTACATGTCACGCCCAATTTGCCCTTATGCAATCTTACTACTTTAATCCTTTAATTCAATTTACCTATGTCATAAAATCTTACCAACATTAACATAATAATTAACTCCACAAAATAATCCATCAACCTCATAATTCATTTAAATCATGCTTAATTTTAATAAAATAATTAAAAAATTCAGGGGACAACACTAGGAACTAAAGTGGGTCAAAATGGAGGTTGTTTGAATAGAATTAAGGTAATCCAAAATTATTTGACTAAAATGACCTTTTTAGAAAACAATGGGCATTAATGATTTTAAAACCATTCTAAATTTTTGAAAGCATCTAATCAATAAGTATTGACCCTAATTAGAGTGTTTCATGGTCAATTTGATGATAAGATGGTTATGGAATATTTTCATAATTTAATTCAGTTAGTAGGTGAATTAAATTCATAAAAGGGCAAAATGGTCTTTTTGCTATTAAGGAATACACTAAAAGGGATAATGATGTTATCCTTATGGTTGAACAAGTGGGTTCTATGAAGGAACTTACTACTAATCATAAATTCAACTATGACCCCTTGGATGAGCAAGTGGTATCCTTGGATGACACTATTAACGTAAAAGGGAACTCATATTTTCTAAAGGGAAATGCAGTAGAACATGCCAATAATAATGAGAGTTATGTCTCTAATACAAAAAATGAAACTCGAATGGTTAACACCAAGTGCTTAAGTTGTCCCCTCCTTTTACCTCTTCTTTGGTGATGAAAAAACAAGCAATGAAGAGTTCCAAACTAATATTAGAAGGAAATCAAGTAAAAGAAATAGGTCCAAAGGATTTAAAATCCAAACCCCATAATTTCCATTGCTTCATAGGATGTGAAGGGCATCAATTGTCCTAAAAACTCTAAGCTTAAGGATTTTATCTATGATATCAAGCCTACTTTATTATATGTTTTAGAAAGCAAATTGAATCAGGAGAACTACTACAAGCTTAAAATTTAGGGCAATCATTAGTCCATTTTTTCTAATCACCAGCATCACCATTATGGCCGTATTTTAATTGCTTAGTTTTAAGTATGTTTTGGTCTAAGAAAGTGATCAACTGATGAATGTAGTTGCCTAGTTCCATCAGGAGAATGCCGGATTATTTATTACCTTCATCTATGGATCTAAGTTTTCTTTCCAAAGGAGTACATTATAAGAAAAGCTAAAAAATATTTATGCAACTTTATAAGGACGTTATGTTGAGCAAGTTTTACCTATAATAAAACCCTCAATATCTGCAAGTGTACAAATCGTAAATTTGTAGTGTCAAAGTTGTTTCCATAAAATAAGTACCAATTGAACTCTTTTCTTAGAAGGAATGAATCTCATTAAAGGAAACTTTCTTTAAATGAGCTTCTTAAAAGGTGATGGTTTGCTTCCTTCGAACCTACTAGCAACTCTTTATCGTTGAAGTTTTCTCTTTTGAGTTTTAGTTAATGATATTGGATTCTTAGGATGCCTCATTCAATGACATCAGATGGAGGCACCTGAGGCGATACTACAAATTAAGGTTATCTACATTCAAAGCTTGGAATTTGAGCATCAAATCTTTGCTTAAAATTTTGAGTGAACTTCGTCTTGTGATTATGTCCTGCAATCTCTACTTTTTACTGGATTCTAGGAATTCGTTGATTCTCATTTTTAGCATTAGCATTCAAACTATAATTAGGAATAAAAACACCAATACTTGAATTTGTGGTAAATGTTAAATGATCTTTTGTGATCTTCAGTTTTCTCTTGACATCAAACAAATGTTGTAAATCAAACTCAGTTGCATTAATAATTACAACCAGTGAAAACAGATCTTTATATATCGACATGATCTGATTAGATTCAGTAAACAATAGAATTCCTTAATTAATTTGATCTTGAGTGACAATCATGAATCCCTAGTATGAATTCTTAGGGTGTCTCAATGTATTATAGTACTTACAGTAGTCCCTCCCTCAAATATTTTCCTTTATAAGAATCATGTGTTCTAGTGACAAAGTAATCAACTTCTCCTACAACAAGAAATCAAAAATTTCCTCCATTTTGGAGGATCAAAAGTGTATTGTGTCTGAGTAGTTGGCACTTGTACTTTTCTTTCAGGGGTATTAACCTTAGCCGCTAAATCAAATTAACTTGTTTCATAAAATAAGTACAAATTGAACTCTTTTCCAATGTCCTTCTTCCCTAAGAAGCTCTTCATACTCAAGAACTTTTGTTGTCAATTCATAAAAGTCATAAAATTATATACCTTAAATTTTTTTCCAAAGTTCAACATCAAGGCCTCTCTAGTCTAACTTCACATACTTAGTCTCTGGGAGTACAATTTTGACTCCTCATTCTCTTAAATTGAGCGACGAACATGTCTACATTCTTGCCACTTTTTTTTAGTAATTTTAGAGAATTCGGCTATATTAACTTCACATTCATTATGAAAAAACTGAGTATGAAAGAGTCTTTTCACTTTTTCCCACTAAAGGATAGAATTATTGAGCAACAAAGAAAAGTAAGAAAAATTTGCACTTGTCAAAGAATATGAAACCAACCTAAGCTTGAAATTGTTAAATATTTTGTAATTAGCAATTCACTGCACTGAATAGCGAATTTGGTAATGTGTTTGATAGTTGGCTAGCCAACTTCACTAGAAAAAACTTAAGAATTCAGTAACCATAGGAGAAAGGATTGTCATAGTTAACGTGCTTCAAATAAAGTTTATGAAATTATTGCTAGCCAATTTGTTTCAAACCACTTGTTTTTTAACAACTTCCGTATCAACTTGAAGCCTCATATATGAAGGAGCAATAACAGGAATATGATTATGGTTTATTGTTAAAAAGTTTTCCCCTAATTTGTAATTTGACCCACTACCTTCAACTTTAAAACCAAATCCTTGTCATCAAGAAGCTTAATGTGTGATAATCTATTAGTCATTTCCAGAATTAGTACGTGACCTCCCCTTAGCCTGCATTTATGACATGCAACATAACCCCCACCTTATCGGGGGACCAAATAGGGTATAAGAGCTGACTCAATGTAAATAGCTTTGTGTTGCACTAGGGTAATTGAATATATGGTTTTGCACATTTCGCCACTTCTCCATTCATTTTCAATATTGATGATGAAACACCATAAGCAACTGGATGTTGAGGTCCAAATTTTGAAGTGAATTTTTTGATTTGCCTGTTCCTAGTTGTCATGAGGAAAAAAAAAAAGAGAAGAAAGAAATTATTCCTTAATATCTTGTACAATATTACCAATTAGTATGAGAAATACATCTCCTTCACTTGCTTATGATAGCTCTATCTTACATGCCACCTTGTATGCAAGAGAAGCTTTATATAATAAATAGTTCACTAAGCAATGATTAATGTTACCTCAAAAAGTTAAAAGAGGGCAATGCCCTTGATTGTTCTTGTCCTAAAGAGAAAGATTATGGTGCCCTAGAACCATGACATCTAATAGTACTTTGCATTCGAGAGACTTCTATATCAGTCATTATTCCCATTCCCAGTGAAAGAAATGATAGATAGACTCATTTTTTGGCTGATATTCTCTAATAAGGTTATGTTTGGTTGGGTGGTTATTAATGGAATGTAATATTATTCTATCGTTTGAGAGGAGGGTTTATAATGAAATCGAATGAAATAGGATGGAAGGGGAGGGTTTTACATTACAGCCCATTCCATCCTAAACAGTAAGCATAAGTTACCTCCGATTTGGGGGGTTTAGGACATAATGTAAAATGATAAATAGCATTTCACTATATTACATTATAAACCCTTCTTCCAAATAACATTTTACTATATTACATTATGAATCCTTCCATCCCTCCCAAATAACAATTTTCTAATAATACATTCATTTATATTCCATTCCATTATAAATCATTTTATTTCATTAAAAACTTACGTCCAACCAAACATAACCTAAGTGACTTTAGGAGATTAGGATTCTCCTTTTGGCTCTTTACCATTCGCAGAGTCTTTTCGCATTTGTCTTCATAAAACTGGAGTGTAATTCAGTCATTTCCAAAAATAACACAAATAGTCATCCTTTTCCCTTTTCACTCTCTTCGTGTAATTGCTCATGAATTGAAGTTTGAAGCTCCTTTTGGAATGCTATGCACTTTTCTTGATCAATAGCAGGGTGGTTCTTCTAGTTGTGGAGCCTTTAATTATAGTAGAGCTTGAAGAGACACACTCATAGACTATTGAAATGAATTAAAATATGATATTAATGCGTTCCACATTTCTTCCATGACTGCTAATAAATCACGAGAATCAAGAATTTAAAAGGAGCTTTATGTCACCCCACTCTGTATAGCCAAAGGTGATGAAAGAATGAATCTCCAGGTGAGAAAATTATTGGCTTTCAAAAAAAAAGCAAGAAAATTCTTCTAAGTTATAATACTACTAAAAAAGTGACAAGAAGATTGATCCCCTATGGAGCCACTATAACAATATGTCAAGTAACCTACCTTCCCTTCCAAAATGGAAAGCTTTGCATATAATCACTAAAGTATCTTAAATACATTACCCCATTTCTACTATCAAACAAACTTTCCTATGCAACACCATAGCCATCTCGAAGGCACCAAAATCTTTACATTCAAGTTTGGAGGGCTCGTTGGCATGAGCAACTCTCTAGATCTATTTTCAACTACCATAACAAAATGGTGTGTTTCTATGCTTATACACATAAGAATTTTTAATCCAAAGATTGGTTGATGAAGGGAACAAAGACTCCCACTAGGATAAGTATAGTGAATGGTACTCTAGTTGGGAAGGTTTTCACTCCTAAAAGGGGAAGAATGGAGCGAAGGGAATTTGTGTCTTTTTTGAAATGCTCAAAGCTGATTGAAACTGGATGGATCTAATCGAGTTAGGACTGTACTGTTGCCACTTGAGGAGGAGTGTCTCGAGACATGGCTACCCTTATATAATGACTGGTCTAAGCCTGAGGAAATGCACCATAGCCCGGAAGCCTTTAACTAGATTAAGGGGATGATTGAAATAACATAATTAGGAGTGCTCTATCTCGCATATTGGTATGAATTTTCTATGATCACTTTACCACATTTTTTTTGGAGCTAAATGCAGAAAGCAAAGGCAATGGAAATGTAATTAGATTAATAGAATAGGAATTTTTCGTTTCTCATGGCTTTCTAAAAAATAGTGAAACTAGCTAATTAAATAAAGATAAAGAAATTGTGGATTTTAATACGAAAGTTTCAAATAGATAGAAGCCTTTTCTATCCTTCCAAATTGTCCAAAAAAAGGTTGCTCCTACTATTAAATCCTAATTGATATATTAAAAATATTCAAACAAACTGGGATCCCATTCAGGACTTTCTCGCTTGCCCTGTCGATTAATTTTTTCTTACTTCTTTATACGCTAAAGCTTTTTCAAAAAAAGTAAAGGTAAACCAGTTATTGTTAAAATACGCCAAGGCAAACAAACACTAAAAGAAGATCAAGATGAGTAATGTTTGCGTGAGCAAATTTTTATCGCTCACCCTTTTTGGAGCTGAGAACAGAACTAGACTAAAAAACTTACTTATTTGAACTATTTGAAAAGGCCTTTAGGATATATCAACTTTATAAAAAAATGTTCCTATGTTATTAAGAAAGGTAGGTCATCCCTTACTCTATTTCTCTCTAAAGTTAGAAGTGTCGAGGTAGGAAGGAGTAACAAGACTTCTTAAGCATTCGTGCCCCTCACCCGAGGGTCATTTCACTCTCTTTCAAGATGGTTAAACATTAAAAAGATAGAAATAGATAATCTCTCTTATTGGAGAAGTTTCGAAGAGAAATTAAATTTAGGTAAGAAGAAAGTAACCTTTTTTAGTTACCAATTCTTGTTAGCATTTGTTGGGGATTTAGACTTGATAAGCTATGCTGTTGGATAAGCATTCAAATACTTGACTTTCTAATTACCAAACACCAAATGAGACCTCCTTAAATAAGATAATGGAAGCAAGAACTTCATCTTACTTTTTGTTCTTAAAGGTGGGCACTTAGGGTACAACTATACGAATCTACTTCAATTTAGACTGATCATTGACTTATCAGATGCTTTTCAGAAAAAAGTCATTTTTATGTTTAGAGGTCATTATGCAAGGTACTAGTCATTCCATTTGAAGAAAGTGAAGGGTTTTGAGGGGGCTTAAGAAGAAATTAGATTAGATCCAAGTGAGTTCATATATAACCAAGACATCTATCTTAACCCAAAACCTTAAGGCAACTTAGCTCTGATACTAATGAAGGGCTTTCAGGGGCCTAGGGAGAAATTGGATCAGTGCTAGGTGAGCCCATATACAACCAAAACATCATATCTTAACTCAAAACCTTAGGCCATGAGTCCTATCTTTATATATAACACACTTCATTTTTATGTCTCTTTCCGATGTGGGATTACTCCACTTATGAATTTCCAACAGAAAGTACACACAATTTATATATAGATGAATAAGAGTAGTAAAATTGGATGATGATAGTGTTTTCACTTATAAGATAAGGGGCATCAGGACCAACAAGAAGGCTAAGTTGATCAAATTGAAGACAATGAGCTATTCAATTCAGTTAAAGAATTTGACACTAGTGAAGAAAGGACAAGTTTTCATCCTAAAAAAGAAGAGTTAAAAGGTTAATAAGCCTACAAACGACCCCTCACTTATCCAATTAATTCCTAACTTCAGCAACAGAATCGATCGTTCATTTGGATGGAGCCGAAAAAGGCCAGATTAAGTAACTTTTATAGCCAATACGATCTTGGAGTCACCTTGTTATTGCCTAAGTTCGAACTGGTGTCATTTAGCGTGTAAAACTAACGTTATATTTACTATACTTCAGTAACTATCAATTATGTGTGTTTGGTACATTATTAAACAAAGTTAATAGCTATACTAATGTTTGGTATTATGTATTGAAAATGATAATGAGAAATTTTTTTAGTCATATTTAGTTATTGTAGGCTTGATTTTGTAAATAATAAATTAAATTATGTCATATTTTATAAATAATTAATAAATAATTCAATGATTTATAAAATTATTAACTTCTAAATAGTTGCTAATGATTTTGATTATAAGAATAAAAGTATAATTGAAACAAAATAAAATAATATTTAAAGAAATTAATATAAAAAATCGTAATATATAATTTTGATGATAATATTCTAATAAAAATTAATATCTTGCAAATATTTTAAAAATATTTTAATAATAATTTGATAATATTTTAATAATATTTTTTACCACTTATTTCTAATATTTAATTTCAGCTTCCACGTACTTTGATAAAATTTCATGATTGTTCATTCTAATTTTGTCTCTATTACCGATAACTAAAAAATAAAAGTTAGGAAATAAAGTTTAAATTCTTATTCCCACCTCCTTATTCTCTTTGCTGCGTAGTGTATTTACCATTCTTTGTCCTCCGAGTATTTGCCATCTGGTTACTCCCTTAAATCAAAAACGCTCAAGGAAATAAGTTGATCAACGTTTCGATTGCACCAATCGGGAAACAATGGGGAGGCCAGGGAGGAGTTTCATTCAATCTCTCCTGAAGCTGGTGAACTCGCTTTTGGGTATGGTTGGGTTGGCCTTGATCATGTATGGAGTCTGGCTGATTAGGGCTTGGCAAAGAAAAACCGGTGATTTGCCCTTTGATGATGATTCTGATTATCCTGCTCCCTGGTATGGGTTTTGTTCTACTTTCCATTTGTGGGCTTTTCATTCTCTTCTTTTCGATAGTGGTAGGTTTGGAGAAGACCACATATTTATGGTTCTTTATGCGAGGTTGGTGAAACTAGTAATTGGAGTTGAGATCGGTTTCTTACATTATCAATTGGTGGGCATGAACTACCTCTGCCACGTTTGACTGGTGGCGATAGAAAGAAGCCACTGAAATTTTGTAATGTTTCCAATTTGGTTCAGCTTTGTAATGATTTTCGTGAACCAACAGTCTATGATGTTAGGTTCTGGAGACCTTGCTTTACGATTTTTTTAACCGTTTCTAGTATACCTGTCAAAACACACCGACGTTTTCTTGCATGATGTTACCAACTTTTCCTTCCTCTAATTTCCAAACCATGTATGACCAGGGATTTAATAAGTTGGTTTATGGTTGTTGCAAGTGTTGGTCCTTTAGGCTATGCTTGATTGGGGGTTTTATAATGGAATGAAATGTAATATTATTCCATCGTTTAGGAGGATGTTTTATAATAGAATGAAATGGAATCGGATGGAAGAGGTGGGTTTCATATTACATCCCATTCCATCCTAAATAGTAAAAATGAAAAACTTATGATTTTGGAGATTTAGGATGAAATGTAATATGATAAACAACTTTACACTTTATTTCATTATAAACTTTTCATCTAAACAACATTTTACTATATTACATTATAAACCATTTCATCCCTCTCAAACAATAATTTTCTAATATTACATTCATTTACGTTCCATTACATTATAAACTATTCAATTCCATTCTATTTCATTCCATTATATTAAAAACCTTATGTCCAATCAAACATAGCCTTATGTGGGTTGCTTTTCAACTTTTTGAAGTCTGTTTGCCACTCTTTAGTTTTTGATATATTCTTGTCTACTCATTTCGAGTTGCTTTTGGAGTGGTGGCGTGATAGAGGTGGAAATGATGCATGAAGAAGATGATAGAAAGGATGTAGCGTATACAAAAGGGTGAGTAAGATGAAGACAATGTACTATAGGGAGTAGTTGTTAGTAGCTAAACGAATGTATAGGATAGTGCCAAGTGTATAGATATGATTGGATGAATAATAACAGTTGTGTTCATTGTTGATATAGCCGTTGGTTGGAAAAAAAGAGGGTAACGAATTAACTGTAATTGTTTCTCTCTCAGTAATTAGACTTCTCTCTTGTTCAGCTTCTTCTTCTCTCTATTATGTTCTTTTCTTTCCTAAACCGAATCCCTAAAATCCCTAATTAGATTACAAATAATTACTTGCATCAAAGTGGTATCAGAGCTCTTTTTGGGCCAAAGCTAACGTTGCGAAATGGCAGAAGGCACGAGGGGTCAGGAATGGAGGTGCGTTGAGGAAGGATTGCGTAACCAGATGCATGAGTTGGAACTAGACATGAAAGAAGTATGCAAGAGTTGAAGGAATGGATTATCCAGCTGTTCCAAGCTGAAAGCAGTGAGCATGGAACACAAGGGAACCAAAGGGTACCAAAGAATGGAGGTAGTGGTGTTTGTTATGGAGGCCGATATACCATTCCTACAAGTAGTAAAATTGAGCTTTTGGTGTTTAAAGGAGAGAATTTAAGGGTGTGGGTGTTCAAATGTGAACAATTTTTTTCACTTGATCATACACTGGTTGATTTGAAGGTGGGATTAGCCACCATGTATTTGGAAGGGGAGGCGCTTGCATGGCATGAATTGTATATGAGAAATCAAATGACTTGCGAACCACCTAGCTGGGGTGAGTATTTGATAGCTTTAGAACAACGATTTGGAGACTCAACTTTTGAAGACCCGATTGGAGAACTTAAGGAATTGAAACAGAGAGGCTCAATGAAGGAATATTGCACAGAATTTGATATGCTATCCCAAAAATTGGTGATGCTAGAGCATTACTTAGTATGTTTTTGAAAGGACTGAAGGTGGAAATAAAATATTCAATCAAATTGTGGAATCCTCGCTCCCTTCAACATACTTATGATTTAGCCAGAAAACATGAGATGGTGGTGCAGCATTGTGGAGTAGGGGGATCAGTTCTTACACAAGGGTCCTCTTACGGTGGAAATTATACTCATGTCTAGAAATCGGTAGGATTACTACCGACACCAATACAAGGCACTCAAAGATGGATAGGGACGTCAAGTGGACAAAAACGACCTTAAGTAAAGAGTTGGATGAGCGTTGGGCTAAAGACTTATGCTTTTGGTGTGACGAGAAATATGTTCGGGTCGTCGATGCAAAAAATGTTTGTTGCATATGTATGTGCTGGAGGATGGCTTGGACGTGGTTGAGGAGACACCAGCTGAAGAAGAAGAGTTACCGAACATTTCCTTACAAGCTATGTCCGGCGCATCTATAGCTAAATTCCAGCAAATCAAGGTGAAAGGTATGTTAAATGGTTCGGTTATACATATTTTGGTTGACGGTGGGAGTACTCATAATTTTGTCGATGCCAAAGTCATACATCGTTTAGGATGGAAGTTGGAGGGGGTACCTGGGTTACCGATTGTAGTAGGAGGGGGATTGAAGTTGCGATGCAATCACATTTGTCAGAATTTACAGTGGCAAATGGTTGGCAGAGAGTTTTCAACTGATGCTTTAGTTATTGACATTGAGGAACGAATATCGTTTTAGGCGTACAGTGGTTATCGTGGTTAGATGACATTGTCTTTAACTATCAAAAAGGAACGATGAAATTCTGTTGGGGTGGAGAAGACATAGAGCATTGCAATGTCGAACAAAAGGTGCTACCAATACCAGACAAAACTCTGGCAAAATGGAGCATCCGAGATGTAGTATGTTGTTTTATGATCATTCCTCAGATTGCCAAGTTGAAGTATGATGATGGTTTTCCAGAAGAGTTGAGATTGTCGGAGGTGGAAGAATATCTTGAAGAAGCTCCATCAATTTTTCATAGAGAATTGTAGAAGTTATTCGAACAATTTGAGACAGTGTTTGAGGATCCAAAATGCTTACCTCCTTCTCGGTTTCATGATCACCGAATTCTGTTAAAGGAGGGAACCGAAGCTATGAACCTTAGACCTTATAGGTATGTGGGAGTTGAAAAGAATTTGGTTGAAGATTTGGTGGAAGATATGTTAAAACAAGGAATAATTCAGGAAAGTGTTAGCCCTTTCTGTGCTCCAGTCATTTTGATCAAGAAAAAAGATGGATCGTGGAGATTTTGCATTGATTACCGTTCTCTCAATCAATGCACAATTAAGGATAAGTTCCCTTAGTAGAGGAGTTATTTGGTGAATTACATGGGGCATGTTGCTTCTCCAAGCTGGATTTGAGAGCTGGCTATCATCAAATAAGGGTGCAAGAGGATGATATTTACAAAACAACCTTCTGGACGCATAATGGGCCTTATGAATTTCTCGTAATGCCACTTGGACTAATGGATGCTCCGGCAACTTTCTAGAGATTCATGAACCAAAATTTTAAAGCTTACTTACGACGGTTTATTTTAGTCTTTTTTAATGATATTTTGATATACAACACTTCATTTGAGTTGCATCTTGAACACTTACGTTTGGTTTTAACAATTCTAGCTGATCAACAATTGTTTGTTAAACTATCTAAGTGTTTGTTTGGCGTGGATCGGGTGGAATGTTTGGGTCACATTATGAGTGGCTAGGGCGTTTCAACCGACCCTCAGAAAGTGAGTGTGGTGTTGAAGCGGCCACATCCAACAACTGTTCGACAGCTTAGAGGTTTTTTGGGTTTGTGTGGTTATTACCGACGGTTTGTCCGTGGATATGGCCAACCAAGTAAACCTCTGACCAATCTCTTGAAGAAAGACATGTTTGTTTGGATAGAGGATGCAACTCTCACTTTTTTGACATTGAATAATGCTATGACTACTGCACCAGTGTTGGCCTTACTAGATTTTCAGAGGGACTTTGTCGTTGAGGCGGACGCTAGTGGGGATGGTATTAGTGCGGGGTTGATGCAGGAGAATCACCTAATTGCTTTTGTCAGTAAATCACTATCTACTCGTTACAAGCATCTTTCTGTTTACGAAAAAGAATTCTCAGCGGTTGTCATGGCAGTGAAACAGTGGTCTCACTATCTTACAGGGCGACATTTCTTGATTCAGACGGATCATCACAGCTTGAAGTATCTGTTGGATCAACAGATTACTCCTCCTTTCCATCAAACTTGTACCTCTATGCCATCCTTATCCTTTGGAGAAGGTTGCCAGGGTCTTCATGGATACATTGTGTAAATTACATGGAATGCCTCATACGATCGTCAGTGATTGTGATGTTGTTTTTACCAGTCATTTTTGGAGAGAAATATTTGCTCTTCAAGATGTGAAGTTGCATTTCTCCACGGCCTATCATCCTCAAACTGATGGCCAGACAGAGGTCTTGAATGGTGCATGATGTCGGTCTGTCCGACTAATTGGAGTAGGTGGTTGTCGTTGGCTGAATGGTGGTCCGACTAATTGGAGTAGGTAGTTGTCGCTGGCTGAATGGTGTTATAATACCACCTTCTATTTGTCCATTAATATCACACCTTTTTAGGTTGTTTACGGTTTTCCTCCTCCTTTATATAATCCATATGTGGCAGGTGATTCATCGGTTTTGGCAATGGATTAGCTGATGCTGGATCAGGAGGCTATGGTGAATGTACTTCGGTTTCATTTACTGCGTGCTCAACATCGCATGAAACAGCTGGCGGATCGACATCGCATGGAACGTATTTTTGAAGTAGATGATTCGGTCTATTTGAAACTTCGGCCCTATCGTCAACATAGTGTTTAACACTGGAGCTCCCAGAAGCTGTCTACTATATTTTATGGACCGTTCCGAATTCTGGCAAAGGTGTGGTCTGCTGCATTTACGTTGGACTTGCCAGCTGATAGTTAGTTTCATCCTACTTTTCATGTATCTCAATTGAAGCACTGGGTTTTTGATACGGTACTTGTCTCATCGCGCTTGCCTTTGTTTTCTAGAATTTGTATGCCGGTGGCTGTTTTAGACCATCGTTTGGTCAAGTGACATAATTGACCAGCTGTTCAGATTTTGGTCCAATGGTTATTGCCTCGCGATTTCGATGTCTCTTGGGAATTTTTGTACGTTATCCAGTAACGTTTTCTCGACGTCAACCTTGTGGACAAGGTTCTTGAGCAGGAAGGAATTGATAGAGGTGGAAATGATAGAAAGGAGGTAGCAGAAACAAAAGGGTGAGTAAGATGAAGACAATGTAGTATAAGGAGTAGTTGTGAGTAGCTAAACGAATGTATAGGATAACGCCAAGTGTACAGATATGATTGGATGAATAGTAACGGTTGTGTTCATTGTTGATATAGTCGTTGGTTGGAAGGAAGAAGGTAACGAATTAACTATAATTGTTTCTCTCTCAATAATCAGACTTCTCTCTTGTTCAGCTTCTTCTTCTCTCTATTATGTTCTTTTCTTCACTAGACCTAATCCCTAAAATCCCAAATTAGATTACCAATAATGACTTGCATCATGGAATGAAAAAAAACATTAAGTGCGTGTTGGAGCCCTATGGATATTAAAGTTTTTCTCATACAAATGTAATTTTGGTTGCCCTTTATTGAGCTTTTGTCAGGTACTATCTTTTTTTTTTTTCTTTCTCAAGTTTCTGTTAGTTTTTAGACGAGAGGTGTCCTGTAGTGCAGTTATTCTTTGAAAAGCATATTTGCGGATTAATGTGCATCATAATCCTGTTGTTGTCAATTTTGGTTGGAACAAGTATTTGGGGAGGGTATAGAATTGTTTCATTAGTAGTAGTTCATGTAGGATCGATGATCCTGAGAAATACCTCATCTGAAAAGCACTGGTCCAATGTGTAAGATTTTATTATTTTGGTAATTAAAACATATATAAAGGAAGATTTATGTGCTCAAGTTATGGGTGTTTTATGTTACTGTATGACACATTTAATTATTTTCATTAGCCTCTGTCTATTTTCAGATCCATTTAAACATGTCTTCTCATAAAAAATGCAGGTTCATTTACACTACAATTGGGTTCGGAGTCACTTTGTGTGTGCTCACTTGCATAGGGCATCTTGCTGCCGAAACAGCTAATGGTTGTTGCCTTTACCTGGTATCTTTTTGCTCAAGTCTGTGAAATTGAAATTCAATATCCCTTCTCCATGGTTAATAGATATCAGAATCAAAGTAATCTCGGTTTGCTGATTCCCGTTGGTGACAATATATTTTAGACTCTTGACCTGCCAAAGTCAGGCTTCTTTTTATGGATTCTATTGAAGACATAAAACTTCTCTATTTCTGTTTCATTTTTAGAGACATCTAACAGATTGGAGCTTTCTGTGATATGTATTCTTAGAACTACTTTTATGCATCAACTGGTGACCTTTCTTCCATAAAATGCCTTGTGCTTGAAGTAATTATCCGATCAATACAGTAATTGACTTTTGGCAGTTGATCGGAACTGATTAATGCTACTCACAGATACTTGCAAAGTTTCGAATATCACAATTAGTTAACAGATATCAATATTCAAGACCTTACTTTAATAAGAAACAATGAACAAGTCTTGCATATGCAGTTGTTTCTGACATCTCTTCTATAACTTTTATAGTTTCCTGACTTTTTACTATTTTTCAGGAAGATTTGTCTCTGAGTGTAAAGATGTTGAACTATGTGTATTGACTTGAAATCATTGTTTAATTGGCTTAAAGATTTGTTTCTCTGAAGCCGTGTGTTGTAATTTTCTGTTTCTCCAATTCCCTTCTCCTTCGTACTTCCTTTTAGCTCATTGTGAATTTAGCATATTTTTATTGCTGGAGTTGATTTCCTTGCCAATAATGGAAACATGTGAAGCTTAATGTTGCTTAGGTGTAAAAATTATCTTTCTTCTTCATGTGTGGTATCCTGTTTTTAGCTTGTTAGCATTTCTAGTTAAAACATTGACTTCATAATATAGAGATTTAGCTATTAGAATCAGTGTTGAACTTAATGTGCTTCAGTACATGTTCTGTATATTCTTGCTCCTAATGCTGGAGGCTGGATTGGCTTCTGATGTGTTTCTAAACCGGGACTGGGAAGAGGTATCTCCTGTGCATGCATATGTATCTTTCTCTTGGTTGATAAACTTTTTAGGTTGATGCTACTAATTTGATTTCCTTGCCCATTTGATCCCACTTTACAACAGGACTTCCCAAAGGACCCAAGTGGGAGTTTCAATCAGTTCAAAAATTTCATTCAATCAAACTTTGAAATGTGCAAATGGATAGGATTATCAATCCTTAGTATTCAGGTCTGTGTCTATGTCTTCGTCTCCTCTCTCCCCTATTTCTACCTTCTATGGACACATATAAACACTTATATTCTAGGCATCTTATTCAGAAAGAATCAAGGTGAGGTTTATGTGTTCATTGGTCCACGTGTCTTATGAAAACCATATTAGTTAAATAGTTAAAAGAATGAATCTCACAGTACTCTGTGCCCACATGCACATACATGTGTTCTGACCCCAGTGTATACGGAACCACTGGACTGATCAATGATTTCTGGATGCATTAGGAGATGGAAAATAGAGATGATTCCTTGTATTGATATGATAATGCAGGATACTGAGACTCTTCAGGTTTTGAAAACCTGATATGTTATTTTATGGTTCTCAAAATTTTGACCACCTTACACCCTTTATCTTCAGGGACTTTCTTTCTTGCTCTCAATGGCTCTAAAGGCTCTTGGACCACATGCGTACTATGACAGTGATGATGATTATGGTTCAGACAGGGTTCCGCTCCTTAACAATGCTGTTCATACACCAACTTATGTTGTTGGTAATCCTGTCACTGGATCAAGAAATGATTCTTGGAGTATAAAGATTAATGAGAAGGTAAACATGGTTTATTCTTGTTATGCTGGCTATAATTTGCTATGTTAGGTGTTTCTTGGGGACCTCAGCACAGCCATCCACTTTTTCTTCAATCATGAGCATTTTCTCTTGCTTCTAGTAATTTTGGGAACCTGTCTTTGAAATAACGAACGTTGGTCCATATGTAGCACAAGCTGTTTGATAGTGACTTTTTCGCTGGGCAAATGTGTCTATGTTGTTTGCATTACCCTGGAAATCCTTGGCTATCCCGTAACCTAGTTCTTTGGCAGCAGTTACCATATATCATATTATCCTAAACCTCTAGAGCTTTACCTGATTCTGCTGTGTTTAGTGCCTTGAACCGTTTCTGGAACTGACCAACTCATGCCCCCTTTTAATTGCATTTGGTCTTAGGTAATGCATTTATTTACTTGCAAAGCTCGTATAAATTGCTGTTCTAATTGCTCAAAAGTTTTACTACTTCTGGAAAATATAATATGGGATTTATAGTAACTTGAGGCCTTCAAATTTGAACTAAACACCACTGTTTCTAATTTTGCTACATTTACCTATTTTTTCAGACAAGCAGGTGATTTGGTACAAATGAGGCTTCGACCCTGCTGTGTAATGTCAAGGGAAAATGAAAGCTTTTTGCCCCCCCAACTTTTTTAGATCGTCAAAGATTAAAAACTGCATTAGATTAATGGCATTAAAAAAGAACCTATATAAACTGCCCCTTCCCTGTAAAATATCCAAATCTTAATAACAGTAACATTCACAGGTGTGCTTTGTATATACTCCAGTATTTGATTTCAACTATATTCTGTTAAATATTTTGGTCATATCATGCAAGTCTTTTAGACATCCTGCAATTTAGAATGTTTATTGTCTTAGTTGTTTCTGCTTGTTGGGAAATACATATTTAGTAACAAAGAATAGAATGTTTCTAGCTTCTTACTACCAATCTTCTCTTTTTCTGGTGCCTCATTTGAGTTTTTTTTACCTGGAAGGACAATCAGAATTAGAAAAGGGAATGAAAAGAGGGGTATATGAAGCCTTTATTGGACAAGCTGGAAACCATGTTTTCTAAGCTTGAACAATAAAAAGAAGAATTTGTTGAAAATATTTTAGAGTTTGTAACACTTCCTATAGATTTAAAAGCTCATTTGGTTATCATAAGGGAAATTGGGTACAAGGTCTCAGGTTTGAGTTCCGGTAGCGATAGTGTAGGAGTTAATCCATTGTGGTGACTTCTTGTGTGTATTGAGCACTGGGCTGTCTTTTTAAGAAGCTAAATGAGATCAGACCGTGATTTACCTTCTCATTATTCTGTCGGGCCAGAGTGGGGGTACCTAGAGTGGGCGATTTCACCTTTTGAGTACAAGAAACTTGGACAAAATATTTTTTAATTTGCTAAAACTATAAAATCACAATAAAGAAAATTTGAACAACATTGCCTTTCTGACAATTTACTATTGCTTTACACAATTGTACTTTGATTATCTGCCCCATTCTAGTTTTGATATTGTTAAAATTTTGCGGCTAAGAAAATGTACATTACGATTTCGATAATGTATGTAAACGTGAGTTTATATGGTGATGAAAATCCAATTCACATAGAAACCGCAGAAACATTTAAAGGTTAATATATTAACGCTAGACGGGCAATTAACAAATGATAATGAACAACCATAACGACATCACAATATATTAATTTAAAATATTAGAAATGGAAGGCACATTTGCATTTACATTTACAGGTTAATATATTATTAACTTAGACGTTTAGTTAACATGTTAACACATAATATATTGATTTTAAAATGTTGATGAGACATGAATGTAGTTGCCATGTTAGCATCACTATGCCATTATATATTCCTTTGACAATGCGGACGCACAGTCATATTTGTCATCATGTTTTGACGTAACATCCTCATGTGTCTCACGTCATTACTATCATGTTAAAATTGTGCCGACGTAATATATTATATTTGGTAGTTTGTTAACTTCATTAACAAAAACACTTAATTAAGAAATTCGTCAATACCAAAAGATTTGATAATAACAACAATACTTAGTAAAATTTTCGCTGACATACGAGATCTAAAGTATAATAAAATGACTAAAAATATCATCATTCTTATTAAAAATAAGGGTTAATTATAAAAATAGTCCCAACTTTTGTCAAATTTTCAATCATAGCTTAAACTTTAAAAAGTAGCAATAAAATGTCCAAACTTTTAATTTTTTCAATTCTAGCCCAAACTTTTAAAAGTGGCAATAAAATGCTCAAATTTTCAATTTTTTCAATTGTAGTCTGACGTTATATGTTGTTCTCCCGATGCTCTCAGTCCTTTATTTTTTGTATGTTCTTCTGACGTCCTAAACTATTCTTGCATTACAACGTACTACACTAGTAAGCTCTTCATTTTTAGTTTGTTCTTCTGATATCCTTAGTGTGAGGGCGTCAAAGCTGCGTAATATGAAAATCGAAGGGTAAAGGCGTCGAGAGAACAAACTGAAAACGAAAAAAAAAAAACTAAAATCAAAGTGTAAGGTCGTTGGAGCTGTGTAATCTGATTTAGGCCACTTTTAAACAAAGATATCGTTTCATTAATCTTCATTTGTTGTGTTAATTTTAGCTAATGTGTATTAATAGTTAAAGTTTTTGAAACACATAGCAAGTCAAGTCAGCAAACTTAATGGAAACACTAACGTTGGGTTAGAATTGAAAAAATTGAAGGTTTGAATATTTTATTGCTACTTTTTAAAGTTTGGGCTATAATTGAAAAAATTAAAAGTTTAGACATTTTACTTCTACTTTTTAAAGTTTGGGTTATAATAAAAATTTGACGAAAATTTGAGCTTTTTTTTGATAATCAACCCTAAAAATAAGGCATATTCAATTTTTTAAATAGTAAAAGACCATATTTCCACCTAAATTTACTCCTTTTTGTAAATTCATATTTTACATTTATTAATATTAAAAAATCAAAAGGTAACAAAGAATTTCACACAACTCATTAATCAAAGTTTCATGCAAGTTTCGAGAAGTCTCCATTATATCCATATTAATTAACTCAATATTTAAACCTAAACAAATAAGGTTTGTAAAGTGAGAAGCACGTCTCCTTTATTTATCTCTTATAATCCTTGGCTTTGGCTTTCTGCTTGGTCCTGCTCCTCAAATCCAAGTTATTCTTAGTCCTTCCTTGTTATTTTCCACCTCTCTGTTCCTGCTTCTACTACTTTATCGTTTGCTCTACTACTTTGTTTTTCCTCATCTTGGCCACCTTCATTCCATTATGCAATTCGGGTGTTTCATTCAAAAGGCATTCCTATAAACTTAATTTTCCCGCCTAACTCATTAGTGTTTATAGAATGATATTACAAACTTTCATTTTAACAACTCCTGTCTATTTCCTTTTTCTTACTAATATCACTTTCTCCATCAGATCTTGATTAGAGAAATTTGATGAGAGGAGAATCCTCTCCTCAACCATCCCCCCACTTCCTGAGTATCTATCACCACAAAGGACTTGGGAAAGTCTCCCTTGCTCCTCTCTACTCCCAAAATTGTGTCTGAACCAATATCCTTTGCCAAGGTCTCCTCTACATCTGCTTTTGCTTCCACTCCTAACCCCCTACCATCCTGTTCTTGGTGTTGTATTTGTCATTAAAGATCCTCCTACTACTCAGATAAGGAAAACTTGGTCACAGGTCATAAGAGACAGATCCTCCAACTAAAAAGTTTCTTACATCTCCTGATCCTCAAGGAATGGCCAATATATCATCGCTCCACCCATTAAAGTGTTTTAGGCTGGTGCCTCAAGATGGATCAGCATCTTGTTTGACTACTTTATTGAAAAAATATCCTCTCTTTCCCTTAGTGAAAGGTATGAATTTGGACTAGAAAGAGTGTTCATCAATTAGGAGGATTTCTTTTTATTCTCTTTCTCCTCAAATGGTGACAAGAGGATTTCTTTTTATTCTCCTTCTCCCCAAAATCCAACACCACTAAAGTACTCAAGCTTGGTCCATAGCATTGTAAGGGCAAGCCTATTATTTTGCAATTGTACATGGACCGTGATAGAAGAAAACTTAAAACTATCACAATTTGGGCACATTTTCTTAATATATCTTTAAAGCATTGGAGAATTATAAGACTAATCTACTTTGTAAGCTATATTAGAAAACCTGTGTTCATAGATGATAATACAACTACTCTAGGAAGAATTGGTTAAGCCAGGTTATGCATAAAAGTTGTATTAACAAAACACTTCTTGATTTACTCACGCTCAAAAGGCTAGATGGCCATGGTAATTTGAAGGAGTCTTTAATATCAGTTACTTGTCAATGGAGACCACAAGTTAAAGGCAAAGATGAACTGAAACCTACAGAAAGAACCTTCGAGAGAGTGATCATGATGAGTCAATGAAGAAAGGAAGGAATAAGCCTAAGGCCTTGACTAGTGAAACCTATAATGAGATTAAGTCCTTGCAAAGGCAAGCTAATGAAACTTCAACTATGATGCAAATTCCAGACAATGATCATCAATTGAACATCTCTACATTCAATGTTGGAAATACTCCAAGGAATACAAGGTGAAATAGTCCTAAAACCCAAGAAGTTTTGGCTAGTGAAATCCTTAGCCCTAGAGAATCTAGACTCTATTGATTAACTTAGGCAAGAGTCATGTCATTAAAGAATCAGCTCGTATGAGTGCTTAAAGTGTCACAATTTTGCCCTAATTTTTAGCACTTAAATCCTTCATGATTTTATCTTAATTTGTTCAAACTCAGTATTTTTGTTCACTTTTGTATGAGAGGGTTTAAAGATGTTATTTAATTGGAAAAAGGATCGACCTTAATTCAAATTCAAAACTTTTAAATGAAAGAGCAATATCAACAAAATCAAAGAAGAATAAAAAAAGATTTGGACTGCTAAAACGTTTTAATTTGCATGTTTATATCATATTATTAAAATAAATATGAAAAAATGGTGAAATAGTTTGGCGCGATCTGAAGCTTTTGCACATTTAGTGATAATGGCAACTCTTAAACTTCAAATATGCAAGAGAAAAATGTGTTAGAAGTTGTTGAAATCTTATCTTGGCCAATTTTGGGTGAAAATCATTGAAGTTATAATTTGTATTATCCAAAGAACTATAACAAAAAGATATCCACATGGGGTTAAAATGGCTATAAATAGAGTTAAGGTAACAGAGCAAAGCATCCATTTTTCTAGCTACATTTTTAAGGTTTTCGCAATGTTTTCTTTTCCTCTCCCTGGTGTATGTTAAAGTAGATATTTAGAAGTTATTCATAGTTATGGCCATTATTGCCTAAATTTCTTTCTCTTGGTTGAAGGAAGTGGAAACCTTTTGGAACTTTTAAGATTGGGAGACAATTAGGTCTTAATGTGAAGTGATTTATTTATTCATCTATTGGATTACTTTCCATGCTTTTTTATGATTAATTTTTTATTGATTTCTACTATGTGCGATTAATTTATTGATTGAAATTATCATTTGCTAGATAAATATTTGCATACGTAAAATTTCAATTCTTTTAGTCAATTATAGCAACCAGGAGCTTTTAATTTACTTCAATAGAAATTTATAACTTTTGGGAAAGTATTCAACTAAATTAAACGTAATCACATATATTACATTATCTTGCTTTGATGGTCTTTTTTTTCTTCTTAAAGCTATTGTTTAATTAAAATTTGATCATATCTAAGGTTTTAAACAAAGGGGTTATTTGAATTACATATTTTCAATTAGCTAATGTTAAGGACAAACAAATATTTAATGTCACATTGAATATATATGATCGATGAAATAATTATTTTTGTCGATGATCGATTGTAGTTCAAGGGTGGAAACAATCGTAAACCAAAGTTAATTTGTAAATAACTCTCTTTATTATTTAATTAATTACAAATAATTTCATATTATAATAATCCCCCATTTTATTAAATATTTTCTTTCCCAACAATTGACAAAGTTGTTGGGCCCCGATTCGCATTAAGCATGTTTAAATTATTTTGAGGATTTTAGTTTGATAATTTTAAATCTAATTGGAATAAATTGAGGATTTTTATTCCTTAAGTTATGATTATTTAATGAAAGGATTTAGTGAATGTTGATGAGTTG
>JANZLC010000009.1:10345592-10357390 GCA_026413385.1 Erythroxylum gracilipes
AACCGATGAGGATGTTGAAGTTGAACAGTTGAAATGTTGAATTGAAATTTGAAAAATTGTTGTTTTGTTTTAGAATAAGTTTGGAAATTGGATTATTGGAATCAGTTTTGAAAAATTATTAAATGAAAATTATGAATGTTTGCCTTTGGAAATTGGAATTAATTAAAATATGAACTATTTTGCAAATTTTAAAAAATTTAAGGATTATTTTATAAATTTCAAAAATATTTCGAAACGGTACCCGATATCGACCGGTATTGATATAGTTCCGTTCTAGAGCTTAATCCGGTACCAAATCCGATACGATATTCGTAACATTGATCTCACCTCTCCCACACCCACGGCCACTCTCATTCCAGCTTGGTAATAATTTCATTCCACTACCTTTTGGCTATTAAAATTCAATTCAGACCGCGCTTTCTTCAATCTCTTGAAAATGGCTGATCGATACTTTTCCAATTTAATGCCTGACTTCGTCGTTGAAACAACCCCATCTCCAGATCATCAAGAAGACACAACCACTACTACTGGTACTGAAGATTCTCTAATCAAGCTTCTCTCCATACCTTTCCCTTCTCTCTCACTACGCTTACAGCGTGCTGCTCTGGATCTCAAAGAGACTGTACGTACTACGTATCCCAACTCTTTGTTTTTCGTTTTATCTGGCTTGTTTTTGTACTTGGGATGATCACCAAATGTTTGATACTTGTTTCAGATACTTGTTGAGACTTGGGGAATGAGCGAACAAACTGTTCAAGACTTCACACTCTATAGCGGCACTCTTGGCACTGCATTCTTGCTTTTCAAGACCTACCAACTCACTAACAATACAAATGATCTCAAGCTCTGCTTGCAGATTGTTAAGGCCTGCGACTCCGCTTCTTTGCCTTCTAAGTACTTACTATCTCTTATTCCTTCTTGCAGTATGTATGGTGTTTCGCATACTGGTATTTCTTCTTGGTTTTATGCGATTTGATTTCAGGTTCTTTAAGGAGTAAAAATCGAATTTTGATCTGCTAAAATAAGCTCGTCTTTGAGCAAACAGGGATGTGACATTCATATGCGGACGGGCAGGAGTTTGTGCTATTGGGGCTGCAGCAGCAAAATATGCCAATGATGAATCATTGATGAATTACTACCTGAATCAATTTGCAGTGGTGCTTGGCCCTTTCGTACTCCCATTGGTTCCATTATTTATGTTAGTGTGTGTGTGCATTTATATATAATAGTTATAAAGATAGATACATGAATTCATAGTCATTGACCTTCTTTTGGGATATATTACGCAGATTACACTATCAAGAGATCACCCTGATGAGTTATTGTATGGAAGAAGCGGATTCTTGTGGGCTTGTTTCTTTATAAACAAACATATAGGCGAGAGGACGGTTCCACATACAACCATTGTGAGATTTTGGTTGTGACTTTCAATGCTAAGTGGGTGCTTATTTTGTTAATTTCAATGTTAATTTTGATGCAGCGTGCAATTGCCAATGAGATTATCAGGAACGGAAGATCCAGGGGAAAGAAAGGAGAATGCCCTTTAATGTATGAATGGTATGGAGAAAGGTACTGGGGTGCTGCCCATGGATTGGCTGGCATCATGCATGTTTTAATGGACACAGACCTAAAAGTAGATGAGGTCGAAGATGTTAAAGGCACCCTTAGATACATGGTCAAAAATCACTTCCCTGGTGGAAACTTCCCCACAAGTGAGGAAGACAGCAAGAGGGATGTTCTTGTACATTGGTGTCATGGAGCCCCTGGGATTATCCTTACACTTGTTAAGGCAGCGAAGGTATAATATTCTTGTTACCATTTTAACCATCTTCTGTTTAATTCTTCGATGCTTTAGATTGAACATTTTTGGATTTTAACATTTTATATATGAACTTCTGGAATTCATTGGCTTTGTTATTATATGTGTTTGTAAATTTTCTTGACCTTGGCTGATGAATAAGTTATCCTAACAAGATGATGCGATTCCTTTAAACCATTCATTTCTGGTAATAACTTTTTGGTACTATTTCATTTATGTCCTTAGTATGCTTTGAATGTAGTATGGTTATGGTTGTTCGGTGAAGACCCTTATGTATGGAGAAGTACTAACATGGACCTAATTAAAGATAACAATATCAGTACCAATGGAAGTTTTATCTTGCTTCACTCAAGGTTTCGATTTAGCATATGTAACAACTTAGGTTTTTAGAGGTAAAGAACTTCAAGAGTGCCATTAATGCTGCATAGCTATCGACTACATTTACTCGTTAGCACTGTTATGAAAATTCTCAAGGAACGCTCAGTTCAAATGGATATTGCTAATTAGTAATAACAACTCTAATAGGAACTTTAAATGACTTTCTTCAACATTTAACCCAAGCTTATATGTAATACTCAGGTTTTTGGAGATGATGAATTTTTGCAAGCTGCTATTGACGCTGCCGAGGTAGTGTGGAATCGAGGCCTGCTTAAACGTGTTGGGATTTGCCATGGAATTAGTGGAAACACATATGTGTTCCTATCTCTCTATCAGATGACAGGCAATGTAGAGTTCTTATATAGGGCCAAGGCATTTTCATGCTTTTTGCTAGATAGAGCTCACAAACTTATATCAACAAGAGAGATGCATGGAGGTGATAGCCCCTACTCACTGTTCGAAGGGATTGGAGGTATGGCGAATCTTTTTCTAGATATGATTGATCCTTCAAATGCTAGATTCCCTGGGTATGATCTCTGAATGCACATTTAGAAGTGAGTTGTAGTGCATAGACCAATGCTGCATTGCTTTCTGTACATTAATATTTATAGTTGAAGATGTGCTCAAGAATTAATGCCTTTATTCGAATCTCTGTATTAGATACATCAGGAGCTTCATAATGACGTGAAATCAACTAGGTTTTGGTTCTTTGTTTGATCTTTACGTAGGTTAATTGGGTGGCAAAAAGTTGGTTTTGGGAAATTGGGGCGAGATTTGATCTTGTACACGACGAAATAGTTACCAAATTTTTTATTTGATTTTTTGAAAGTCAAAATCACTTAAATTTATATAACATGATTAGTATATAAAATATAATAAATCATGAACTATAATTCTGACCTTATTATAAAGCTTAAACTTTTTTTTTGTTTCCTTTAAATTAATTTTGAAATGAGCTCATCTTAACTATATTAGTCGCAGAAGTATCCCACCTTTTATAGTATTCGCAAAATGTGTCAACAAAATTTTTACATCTATTATAGAAAGAATTAGGTGAGAAGTACTGACTCTGTCTAAGCTTATTTATAGTAGGTTTTAAATATTTAGCAATTTAATAGAAGTTAAGATTTTAATTAATTATAATTATATAACAATTATGTTCAAATAAGATTCAATATTTCATATTGATCTTTATTTGTTAAGTATGTTATATTTAATTATAAAATTTCTCAAATTTTACAATAAAATTTAACTTGATTAAAACTTCTTTTTTGCTCTTGAGCTTGTTCTTTGTGTGTGACTTATTAAGTTCTTAGATATATTGACAATAAAAATAAAGTGTAACTCTAAATCATAGTTAGGATTAAATAAATCAAATTCTTTTAATTATCTTTAATTCTTTAAGTAAATAATTTATATCCATATATTAAGATTATTATCTAATAATACATAATAATCACTTAAATATTTGAAAATATCAATGTGGTTTTGAGAAACCTTTATATACATTTTTTTTGTAATTCAATTATTTTATCATAAAATATTTTTATTAGACATAGAGCAATGAATTAGCATTTATTCTATTTGTGTCTAATTATGTTAGTTCTTTGCCATTAGTATTTGATTCTATTAATAATATTTAGTAAACTATTTTATAAAGTTTCATTCCACCATGATCAAGGATTTCTCAAATCAATACTAATTAAGAATAATAGACATTCTCTCTAATTACTTTAGGGTAATAAATTCTATATTGAATATTTAGTTATCTTCAAATAGTTTATGTTATATTTAATGAATACCGATTGACTTGCCTTTGATTAGAATAGGTCATAGGTAATATCAAAATATAACAATTCATATATGGGATACTTTGTTAATCTCAAATCAAATGATCACTTGTATAATTGTTATAATAAGAATTTTCATAGATATATGAGTAATGTTATAAATTGATTTCTTATATTGGTTCAATTTAGTGAATTTGTTCTCTAACGAGTACTCACAAATATCTTCATACCTTAATTTATCATATTGACTACTTCCTTTATAATAAATAAATATAACGTGTGCTAGTTTTTTTATGTTATATTAATATACGGTCTCTATAGAACAATTATTAGGAACAATTTAAAGATAATAAATATAATGTAAATCTTATAATTATGATTTTATCATAATTTCACTTGCAATATATATTTATCTCATGGATTTTATTTTATGCATCTAAATATATATAAGATAAAAAATAGCTTTAAATAATTATATCATTAAACTACAATCAATCAATTAACTTTAGAGCATAAACAAACAATTTTCTACTTGCACTAAGCAAGTCGTTTAAGTATCTTATACCGTATTACTATATAATGATTACGTTATTGCTAGAACAATAGTTTAGTAAGAGAATTCTACGAGCTTGTCTGTAATGAGTACTTGTTTAAATTTTACGTCTATATTTTAATGAATCACATACAACAACAAATAAATATGGGTGATTCAAATATTAGGGATTGAGAGAAATTTACTTGTAGATTGTGTTTTTATATTAATTAGGAATATGTAGAAGAATGAAATAAATTTTTTAAAAACTATTAAGAATGACAAGTAATTTTGTTGTATACTTATATGTTATGTAAAGGCTTATTTTTATCTTGTCACTTCTTTAGGCAAAAACTATAAATTAGTTCATAAAGTTTTTTATCAAAATACAATTTGAACTTTTAATTTTACAAAACATTTAGACATATAAAACTTTAAACTCAGTTTTATACCTTATCTAGACACATGTTTAATCAAACATTTTTTATTTGACAATGTCATACTTCGTGCTTAATAATTCATATTTTGTTTAAACACATTTGGATTCCATCTTTGACAAATTCAATTCAGTTTCTTGTCTTTGATAACATCTACCTTCTTTCTCTATAATTCCTACTTTATTTGAACACATTTTCCACAATAATAATCAATTTTCTTATTTAATAGAACTTAATGTTTTGACTTGTTAATTTACAAGCACATCTTTGATCTATTTTTAAGGTACGGTTGGCTCCACTTATGTTTTTTATTTTTTGTTTTTTGTTTTCAAATTTAGTAAAAATGTTATTTAGTTAAAAGTTTACAGTTTATGTTTTTTGTTTTAATTTCTTTATGTTTTCATGATTTATGAAAAACCATAAAAATTTGATTTCCGTCTTTCTATTTTTTTCTCGTAATTTAATTCTATTGCTAACTAATATATATTGTTTATTTATTTAATGTTAATTACTAATAAGAATTATAACTAATATAATTTTTTTAAAATGTATTTTATTTTATAATTAATTTATAAAAAATTATTTGGAAAAGAAGATATTTTTAAAAGTACTATGTTAATAAATATATCTTTAAATAAATTAAACTTTGAAATTAAAATTTTCAAACATCAATTATTTAATTCTAAACAAAAATTTAGTTTTAAAAATCAAAAATTTAAAATATTAATTAAACGCTTCTTTTAAATTAATATTATTTAAGCAGTTAATTTATTCATATATATAATCATACCTAATTTAGTATTATTTATTATCAGTAATAGAAGTAGCAATTAAATAAGTTTTTGGTTTCATTAAAAATAGAAATTAAAATATTAAAATCAAAAACTAAAATAAGAAAGTAAAAATAGAATCAAAGGGCTATTTAATAAAAAATTATAATTTTTTTTTAATTTAGATATCGGATTCTGCGATATATTCTCATATTACTCTTCAAATAAGAGGAACGATCTATGATTTCAATAGGCTTCAAGTGGGTCATTTTAAGGAGGAGTTCTATCTTTAATACTGGGTAGCACATCGGGAGAGAAGCTTCATCCATTTTTGGCTCCAACTTGGTGTTTGGATCAGTTTTACTTTGTTGATTATTTATCAAAGTGGAAGGTTTGTCATGTCAACCGTAGGAGCTTAGCAATATTTTTCACCATGGTAATGAATGCGCTCATGTTCTCCCAGAAATGGTCCATGTGATTCTCACCTACGCTATTCATTCCTCACGAACATACTCCTTTCATTTCTCCGGAAAGCCATGAACAAGATATTATCGAATACGATCTTTTTGCCAAGATTTTCCCCATGCACTGGCGCATTGTTGGAAACCATTGGGACAGGAAAGCGGCACATTCTCAACGTTTATTTCAAACATACGATATCCAAATCACAGCCACCCCCAAGGACTCTTGCTTATTTTGACGAATGCACATGCGGTACAAATCAGGGCCTTGGGGGCACATGGGACATCCATATTAGTTCATATGATTGTTGAGAAACTTGACAATGAGTTCATTGACCTGCTGCGGAAGCATCTCCTGAATGAAATGGTTCCCTTCTTCTATGAAGACGATATCCAAATTGGGCACAAAATGCTTTACTTGTCCACTCCGTATATAGTCTTCCATACCAGGGAATTTTAGGACATAGTCCTTCTCGCCCATGATCAGCAAGGTTGGAGCTGTAACTTTTGGATCAGGAATTCCAAGGTCAGTTCGCATACTCCTGCATAAAAGGACCAAAGCAGTTGAGATGACAGGGTTTGAGTTTTGTAACTCATCCAAAATATGCACAGGGACCAGGGAACGTGGATGATTGAACAAATAGCGAGCAAATGACTCGGCGGAACTTTCCCAGCTCAGACATCATTTAACAAGAGATAATTCGTACCTGTACGGAACCTGCAAGGGGTAACGAAATCCAGAGTTCTCATACAACGACGCATAAGCTGCAAGATCTTCCTCAGAAAACCATGGTGGTAGAGGAGTAGATGGGTCAACCAAGTCCATGATCTCCTCATCATCTCTAGTTGCTGCAGGCACCTCAGAGCTTGAAAAGAGTGTATAAATGTTTTTAATCACTGTCTTCACATCCAGCCGACCAAAATCTGCTTCAGCCCGCCCGGGTTCCTGAAATTGGTAAATTAGAAGGAAGTGTAAAAGAGTTTAGAGTTAAGATCATCCGCTTACTCAAAGAACATACATAGGATATACCTGCCACCTAGTAATGTAGAAACCCTTGGGCAACATATGAGATTGGACAGCGTTTGGACCTGGTAGCAGGAAAGGGATTCCAAGTGTTATAACTCCGTACACCTTGGTGGGATGAAGAACTGCCACTAGGTAAACGGCTAGAGCTCCAAAATCTTTCCCAACTAGAAAAACCTGAAGAAAGTATACCATGAGCAAGATTAAAGGTTGTGCAATCTCTAATCTCATCAGAATATGCACAGTAAATCTACCTCTCTCTTTTCTAGGTCTGGAATAAAAACTGCACTTTATCTGTTTAGTACTAATCATTTTAGAATAGTGACATAACCTCCCCGAAAAATGAACCCTTTCCCACATAAAATAAGATTCGCTGTGTCACGACAAGATCTGAAAAGTGAGATTTTAACTACAAAAATAAATCAAGTTTGACCCAAATTCAATATCCCTCTTCATCTTCGAAACAGAAGTTGGATCCTTTTATAACCTAAGAAGGGCTCCGGTAACTGTCGATCAGAAGAACACTACTTTGAGTAAAGACTTCTGGTCATCTGGGGCTTTTGAGCAAGTATTGGAAGGCTTACCTTATCGATGGCTAGAGTGTCAAGTAGACCAACAACATCATCCACAAGGTCCATAATGTTCCCTTTCTCAGGCTCAGCTGGTTGTTCGGAGAGTCCATAGCCCCTGAAATCAATAGCTACTGCTCTGTAGCCGGCATCGGCGATGGCAATCATCTGATGCCTCCATGTGTACCATATTTCTGGAAATCCATGCAGGAACAACACCACCTTTGGACCTGAACTTCAACACAACGCAACAATTATTCAATCATGCCCAATCCAAGAAATCTCTTTAAAAGATGAATGGTATTAGATTAACCGTACCAGTTCCTATCTCAGCTACGTGTAGCTTGAGTCCTCTAACCTGTACATGGGAGTGCTTGATCTGCTCCATGGGAAGTGAGATAGCAATTAAGCTTCAAAGCCTGACCAATTAGATTTATGTAATGATTGAAGCTATAAATGAAGGGTTGAGGAGCATGATATCAGAAAAGTCAACCAAAGCGGATAAGGGCAGTCTAGCAAGGGATTCGCTTACCAAATAAGACAAGGTTTATTAGACGGTTACATTTATTGGTATTTATATTATAAAGTTTAATTACTATATCTTTGATCGTTTTATAATAATGTCAAAGCATTCGCGGCATGGGGTTCATGGCTCATGCTTCTCAACTGCTATTGCATTAATTAACACTTCTATCAACAATGATTATTACCTTTTTGACCTTTTTTAGTAAATAATTTAGGCCGGCTCTTACCTCTAAATCCGTCCACAGCATTTTAACCTTTTTTAGACAATGACACCATTACCAGAGCATCACAAGACTCCAACCCCTCCCCCGTTAACCTCCAACTTAGCATTCCTCCCTCCCACCTCAACACATTTGAGCGATTTCTCTATGTCTAAGAAGCTCACAGACCATACATCATTCTCAAACTAACCTCCCACCTTAGTCTTCAACCCCCCCTCATCCACCAAACCTAAAATACAGAGACAAGTGGTTGGAGACCAAACCCCTCAAGTGAACATGAAATGCATCCCTGTAGTTGTATCAAATGCGAACTCTGTCTATCCCCTTCTTTAGAGATTCTTCGAACAAAGAGCCTCTAAATGAGCCTTAATTATGGCGGGATTCTTCTTAAATAAGCATCCAAGATATCCTACCATGAACCATTAGATGCAAATTAACCCGAAAAGCTCAAGGCTAGAAAAGGCGCTCAACAATAAAGAAGACCTGTTCCTCTTTAGATTCAACTCTGTGGTTAATATACAAAAATCATGGAAGCAAGCCTTTGGAACTTCAACACTAGACCAATATTTATACAAAAAATGGAAACCTGGGATTGCTCCAGGAAAGTTAAAGTTGAAACATGTCCCTATGTGATTAAACTTTCACAATATTCGTTTAGAATAATGTTCCACCACAAGCTTGGGCTATGTAGCTAACTAATCGACAAACTAATATGTTTGGATGATGACGCAATAAAAATGGGAAGAACTAGGTATATAAGGCTATGCATTAACGTTGATCTTGATACAAAACTACCTAAATTTGACCCTCTGTTAAAACTAGACAAAAAAGGCAGTTTAGTGGAAGTTGAAGTGTATATCAATTATCAGTAGGATCCTACTTTGGGCCAACAATACAACGCTAGGAAACAAATAGAAAGGAAGTTTATAAGAGGAAGTTATGTTGAACTAATAGACTTACCCGTTGGACCCAATTGATACCATATGCACCACATAACTAGATGCTAACACGAACGAAGTTCTCATCGGCTCCTAGGCATAAAAAGGGGTATCTTACACCTTTACAAAGGCTAAAACCTATTTGATAAGAAACTCTACAATTGAGTCAAAAAATAACTATGAGAAAGAAGCCAAGAACAACATACCAAGAAGTGAAGAAATAAAGATTACATACAACTCCATCTACCAGAATATTTCTAATTAAAAAAAGGGGAATGGAGCCAATGTAAAGATAAATGAAGTTGATAAACAAGGTTAAGATAACCAAGGCACTGGAAAGAATGATGTTACTAACAAGCAGAAGACAAAAGGAAATTATGTCATCCATGTTGAAGTTTGATTCAAAGTTTGACCGAGTATTACTCTAGTCTGTTAGTTTGTTTCCTTTATTTAAGCAAGTTTCTTATTGTTGAGAATAAATAGCAGAGTCGTGGGATTTAAGTAGTAGTGTCAGTTTTCTGTAAGCCTATATATAGAGGCACTTCTTATTTGTTATCATATTATGCATCAGATGAAATAAAAGCTTTAAAGTCTTTTGTCTTTATATGCTTAGTCTATCTCTGTTTCTTTTTTAAAGAGCCAGTCTATCTCTGTTTCTTATTCATCATTTTTGCTTTGCCAACAATCCAGGCAGATAATCCTCATTAAGCATTAAGTGAAGGATTGGAAGGAAATCGAAATAAAGAGCTCCTAATCCTGCTCAAATCTCATCCCAATATCAATAATAGTATAGAATGTAAGAGGGAGGAATTGCATTAAGAAGAAGCAGGTGATTCAAAATTTTCTCCTTAGCAAAAAACCTTATCTAGTAGCTCTCCTAAAATGAAAAGAAAGTCCATTTCATGCAAGCAGGAATTAGACTCTTTGGAAAAAATATGGATCTAATTTCAAATTGCTAGCATCACATTGATGGTAGGATTATTTTAGCTTCCAACACTTATTAGGTGAGGATTATCCAAACAAACACTTATAACCAATTCATCAATGTCTCCCTATGTTTCATCCCCAATATAACCACAATTTACTTAACATTTATATATGATGCTAACCATGCGTTTTAAAGAACCTCTCTCTATATTGAATTAAAGTCTTTTCACTCAAGCATCAGCAGCCCTTGGATGCTTATAGGAGATTTATATAGTTCCTTACTCTCACAAGAGTTCAAAGGTAGAAGCACGAGCGATAACAAACATTAGTAATTGAATGATCCATATTATACTTATTAATCTTCGATATATCAAAGAATAAAACAACTGGAACAAAAAGCAAGGAGGAAATGACTGATACGAAGGAAACTTGATATAACTCTTACTAAATCTGACCGAATGTCTAAATTTCCCTTAAGTATTGTCCATTTTTGTAACAACCTTTTCTCTAACTAATATTATATTAAAATTCACAACCTAGTTGTTCATAAGGTCAACAACTCACTTTTTAGGTTCAAAAATTTCTTGATTAACTTAGAGGGACATGAGAAAGTTGTTGTAAAAGTTATATCACTCAATGTTCAAAAATTCAAACGTTTTAAATGTGTCAGAAAAACTCTAGGCTATTTAATAGTAGCAAAAGCTTAGCTATTTAGATATCTAGAGATTCACTCAATTAGATACAAAAGACCTTATACCTGAATCCATTTGATGAGGAACTTAGGAATAATGAAAAGCTTATTTTTGAATAACAACACTCAAGCCTTTTAGATTTGTTAGATTTTACATAACAACACAAATTCAGTTG
The DNA here is from genome assembly GCA_026413385.1 of Erythroxylum gracilipes. Taxonomy (NCBI): domain Eukaryota; kingdom Viridiplantae; phylum Streptophyta; class Magnoliopsida; order Malpighiales; family Erythroxylaceae; genus Erythroxylum; species Erythroxylum gracilipes. Next base: position 10,356,851 of record JANZLC010000009.1, read on the forward strand.
TTAGATTTTACATTTTACTATTTAGGGAACTAATTTGTTGGGACCCGATCTCGGAATCGGACCCCAACCGGAAAAAGGCAGCGGAAAACGAAAACGAAAGAATTCGAAGCGAAAACAAAGCGAATCAAAGACGAAGGAAACAAAGCGACGATATCGAATCAAACCGAAACAAAAAACGGAAGCAAACGAATGGATTTGGAAATCATTTAGCGGAAGCACAATCATAAGCGAAATCGAAGAATCAGACTTACAAAACGAAAGCAAATCGCTGAAGAACAAAAACTAAATTCCGACATCTGGGAAACGAAAATCTTAGAAACACGTCGTGTTGGAAACCCTAAGACTAAACCAATCCGGAATCCGGTAATTTTTTTTCTTTTTCTTATTAGTCATTCCCTTAATCTTCATTCAAACTTATACAAATCAAACAATCTAATTTCCCATTTGGAAAATCAACCATTCTAATCTCACTATCCTTTGCCATAATTTTCCATAATCTCAAATCACTAGATTGCTCTTAATCATGCTTATCTTAATCGC
>JANZLC010000009.1:10373353-10385062 GCA_026413385.1 Erythroxylum gracilipes
AAACCATCTTACCCCTATCTTTATGAAATTAATGCATAAATAATCACAATCAATGCACCAAAATTCCCAATTAATGCTTCTAACCACTACTACTTCAAAGCAAAATTAAATTCTTACCTAATGAAAGATTCAAGCTTTAATTCCTCAAATCTTCAAATCACATCCAACTTTCTATCACTCACCAACACCTACGGACAACACTCCCCCACACACTAATCAGCATCCTCACAAAGCTTAAGGTTGGTTTTGTATGTGAAGGAAGAAGGAGCAAGCAAGTATACAAGAAAAGCTTCTTGTATGGGATGAAAGAAAACAATCAAAGGAGGAAGGAAGGGAGGAAGCTACGGATGAATGAGTAAAAAGCAAGAATATGTCATTTTTTTTCCTTCTTTCAATGGATGTTGCCGAATTCAATAGGTAGAAACAAGACAAAAACATTAAATCCCTTTTTGGACACTTGGCAATTGGCAATTTAAAGAAAAAGACAAAAGAAAGAAAAGACAAAATATAGAATAGGACTTATTTAAAAACCCTAATGAAATCTGACCCATTCATGTCCAATGACCCTAATTTCAATCCCAAAATAATATACCCAATATTATAGTGCCATTGGATAAAAATTTTCGCTACCGAAAATCAACCGGTTCGCCACTTAGCGATTTGTCCGGTCCGGGAATTTTCTCCGGAAAAGTCCAAAAAAATTCCTAAAAATCTCTTAAAATGTAAAACACACAATGGATCACTCCAATAAATTTTTCAAACACAATTTCCACATTATTCACAATAAAATTCCATTTAGACCCAATACCGGGAAATAATCATGAATGCATGTACAGTTACTTTTCATGTGCAAAATCGACTGTTCACCAGTACCAGTATACATGTACAATCCTAATTAGTCCCAATCACTCTCACCCCTAGCCAATTTACTATTTTACCCTTCCCGTCAGGGGTGGGATGTTACAAGTCAGGTTTAGATTGAAGGGTGCTACATACCTTTGCATATCTTTAATGAGAAAATACATTTTAAAATTAAAATCTTGACATGTATTTATTGGTATGAATAATTAGGAATTTTAATTCATTTGATTAGAAATTTGCATGAAAATTCATTAAGTTAATAGTTATATTTAAGTATTTCAATTCAATTAATTATGAATTTTAAATTTACTTAAATAATTTATTAATTATTATAAGAGAGAATTGATAAAACCAAATTTATTAACTGTAGAACATTTTTCTGTTCACGAATGATTATCTAAACATTTACAAGAAATGATACAATTTACAAAATTAAGATAATATGATGCTGGATAAATTGTTGAGTGGAGACTGAGAGAGCATCATCTAATTGACTAGTTGTACTTATTGGTAAGATCGTCAACAATTTGGATCCAATCATTTGTATATACAAACTTTATCTTTAGTAATATAATATTAAAATAAAAATATTTAGTAATGTAATATTAAATAAAAAGAAAATTAAAAATACGTTCATCTTCATATATTTGATCAAAATAACTTTCAATTGGTCGATTAATTTCACTAGTCCGCTCTACATTAAAACTTGTGGCTGTAGGAAAATAAAGAACACAATATTAGGTAAGATAATATAAAGATAGATAAAAATAAATATATTAAAAAGAAAATAATTTACCATCAATATCTTCATTATTCAACCAACTTTGAGCACACATAAGGGCTTCCACAGTGCGATAATGAAGTCGACAACAATGAGGAGTAATCACCCATCCACTAGTACTAAATGCAGACTCTGAAGCAATGGTTGATGATGTAATAGCTAACGAGTCCCATGAAATGGCTTGTAGGATCAGATAATTATGTCCAGACATCTTCCACGATAATAATATATCAAACAACTTAACTTCAATTTCAGAAACACAATCTATGGAAAAATATTTATCTAACTCCATCGTATTGTAAGAAATCCTAGCCCCTACTCTCTTTCAAAAATTTTGATAGAGAATATGTCAATAATGGGTTAGAAGAAAAGGTTGAACTTAAAACTGAAGTCAGAGTTGAATTGCCTACAACACTACTAAGATCTCGATCATGAGTTTGTTGCATTCTGACCTTATAATCATTAAACAATTGATACCATGTCAAGTTGTTATTGTTCCACAGTTCTTTCCCAGTTACATAATTTCTCATCCAAGCTGGTTGCCTTCTAATTCGATGTTCATATGGCTCTTCACTTGAGCTAGAAGAATTCTCACCATTTAAGCCATTGGCTGCTTGCTCCTCACTATTGTTTTCATCAGTTTCAGCCTTGTCTTTATTCACTGTAGCTGCTGCATCTATTTCTTTTCCATCATCATCCTAATTCAAATCAACTCTGATACCATCCTTATGATCTCTATTCCAATCCCAATTGCTATCTTCTTCAAACACCACATCTCTACTTATTATAATCCTGTGGGAATTTGGATTATACAACCTATATGCCTTTGACTCCTCATTGACCCCAAGAAAATACATTTAACGCTCTTGTCATCAAGCTTTGTTTTCTTACAATCAGGAACATGAACATGAGATATGTTTTGAGTCCGCTCCAAGCTTCTTCTGGAGTTTTGTTCTTTAATGCAAATGTTAGACTCTTGTTAAGAACGTGAACTGCCCAATTAACAGCATCAGGCCAGAAGGTTTTCGGCAATTTTTGTCCTAAAATCATACTCCGAGCCATATTCATAATCATTCGATTCTTTCAATATGCTACACCATTTTGTTGAGGGGTGTAGGAATCTATCAGTTGCCTTCGAATGATAGCTCCCTTCGAATACTGTTCTCATTGCAAAAATTAGTGAATTATAGTGATGTGAACTCACCCCTATGATCTGTACGAAGATCCTTTATAGATAAACCAGTCTCTTATCAACTTGATTCTTATACTTTTTTAAGACAATAAGAACTTCTAACTTTTGAACTAAAATATAGACCCATATTTTACAATTAAAGTCATCAGTAAAACTAATCAGGTACCTTTTGTTACATTTGGATATAGGGCTGATTGGTCCGCAAGTATTAGTATGCACCAATTTAAGAATCTGAGAGGCTCTCGTTGTGGCTGCCTGTGGGAATGGACTTCTCTATTGCTTTCCCATAAGGCAATTTGCACATACTTTTGATGAAGTACCAAGAGAAGGCAGTCCTCGTACCATTCTTTTTTGTTGAAGTGTGTTCAGGATGTTCAGGCCATTAAAGCTTAAATGACTGTATCTGCAATGCCAAAGTCAAGATGGATCTTTGATGACATTGTTGAAACAAGTTTCCTGCTTCAATTGTGTAGTGTTAGATAGCTTGAACATCCGATTAGAAGACATTGCAATCTCTAGAATTAACCCTCTTTCAGGATGATAAATTTTGCATGCTCCTCGTTGTACAAGAAGTTCAAGCCCCTTCTCAACCACCTGACCAATGCTTAATAGGTTGTTTCTTAATCTGAGAATATAAAATGCACTGGTGAGGATAAATGCAGTACCATTTACTAACAATCGAGCACTGCCTTTCCCCATCACTTTTATGCTTGAGTTGTCTCCTAATGTCACCTTTGTCCTGAATCTTTCGTCAAGATCAATAAAACACTCCTATTTGCCACACATATGATTGCTGCATCCAGAGTTTAGAAACCACAATTCTTCTTTGTTGACTTGTTTATCCTTAACATATTCCATCAATAACACTTTCTCTTCACCTTCAACATAATTTGTTGAATTTGATTTTTTCATTGGACATTCATACTGAAAGTGACCAAGTTTATGGTAGTGATAACATTCAATAGTAGATTTGATAGGAATATCAGTAGAGATTTTTGTTATTTATATAGAAGTAGGGTACAACAGTAGTATACCTCCTGGAAGATAGCTTCCAGGCCAATACAATATCTATATTTTCAGAATATAAATGATAATCCCCCTATCAAATTCCTCTATATTCCCTACATTACCTTCACAATCTCTCTCTCCATAAATAACTCCTAACAACCTGCCTATGTGGCATTTAGCCCCTTCCCCATCTTACCCCTACAGAAGTAGGTCGGGATGTGCTTAGTGGGCTGTATACTAACATTAATAGGTTGAGCACTAGGAGGAATGCTAAAAGTTCCCTCCTCCTCAAGTGGCACCTTTTCCTCATGGTGAAGGGAAGGGAATTGTCCTTTGATAAAGTCTGCATCTTCCCAAGTTGCTTTACTTCTGATTCCTAATGCTTGAGAATTTGTTGTAGTGCGTGGGAAGAAGAAGTATACATGTTGATTCCCTCTAAGGTAACCTCTAATCCCTTTCGATAGAATGATATGTACATTTTCTTTTAATCTACCTTCACCACCCCTAGTATTTCTAGCCATGCAACCCCTAAGATTAGATCAGGCCCTCTCGTGTCAAACACATATGCATTCACCCTAAACTCTTCTCCATTCAACTCTAGCTTAATCTCCTTGCAAACTCTATGTGATAAGGATCGATATCCATACCCCAACCTAACACCGAAAGTTCTAGTTGAAGTAACAATGATACCCATAGCCTGCACCAATCTTTGGGACACAAAGTTGTGGCTAGCTCCACTACCAACATTATGACAATAGGCATTTCATTTAACTTACCTATTAAAATCATTGACTTCGGGGGTGAAGATTGATCAGTTCCTAATTCCATGAACTCCATAGAATTGCACACAAACTCCCAATCTTCTTGCTGATCCTCTACCACCGGTGCTTCTCATTGACTTTCTGACATGTTTGCTTCATCACCTTCCCATATAATTAACCTATATGCTTTTTCTGGACATCGGTAGAGTGGGCCAAAAGTCTGCCCACACTTAAAACACAATCCCTTAGCCTTTCTCTCAATCAGTTGTTCGTAAGTCAAGTTCCTCGTTCCTCTCCATTTCGAGTTCCCTGGTCGATGTCCTTCAGTAATGGTGTGTTGGTTTTTGTTAGGTAACTCTTTTTCTTCATTCTTGGTATTACTAGTAGCATGGAATGGTTGAGCTGGACGGTGAGTGATATTATTACCTAGTCAAGACCTAAAATTTGAATGAAAGCTTCCGGGTCTTATTTTTCCTTCTCCTGGCCGTATCACACCTTCACCCACTAACTCCCTCTCAAACTTCCTTGCTATAGAAATTAGTCGAACTCTTGTAGGGAGGGTCATGGGTTCGAACTCTGTTATTCACTTCTTCATGTAAGCCACCCAAAAAATAACTCATATACCATTCTTCTGGAAAATGACCCATCTGCGACGCAACTCTCTAAAATTCATCAATATATTCATCCACTAAACCTTGGTGGGAGATCGACTTCAACTGTTCTATCGGATCACCCTCGTCCTTACCCCCATAATGGTCAAAAAATGATCGTTTGAATCTTTCCTAAGTCATACACAGGTCTGGCTCACGTAAAGTCATGAACCAATACAACGTCGAATCCTCCATACAAATCTGAACCATGGGTAGACGAAGCTTAGAAGGGATTTCATGAATCATAAAGTAGGATTCAGCTCTCGTGACCCATGTGAATGGGTCATCCCTGTGGAAAGCTGGGAGGTCGACCTTACGTGCTCCATTATGATATTCCTCCCATGACACATGGTCATCCTGTTGGTGTTGCCCAGAGCCTTGCGGGCCACTGGCGTGGTTCCTAGTTCCTTGCGATCCACTGGCAGTTTTGTCATTGCCAGCAGAATCCAAAGAATGATGTGTGGGTTTGTTGCCACCAGCAGAAGAGGACGCATGGTGGGTAAACGCCGGTGGTTTTTCTCCCTCACCTCTCATGCTTTGTTTCTGCTTTCTAGCCATCAAGAACTGAAAACCATCTCTCCACTTTGACTGGAGCAGATTTTGAGATTTGGCCAGTGTGGAGGAGCTGAGCTGCATCCAAAGATCCTTCAAGGTAGTGTCATGTGATTTAACCATCTCCTCTTTTACTGAGAGGGATGATTCTTGCCTCCGGAGAGACGTCTCCACTACAGATACTCTAGCCTCCATTCTAGTTTGCATACAATCTCTACCCACTTGGCCTCTCAATGAAAGCACAAATTGATAGGAATATCAGTAGAGATTTGTATTATTTACATAGAAGTAGGGTACAATAGTAGTATACCTACTGGAAGATGGCTTCCAGTCTAATACAATATCTATATTTCCATAATATGAATGATAATCCCCCCCCCTCTTTATCAGATTCCTCTATATTCACTACATTACCTTTATAATCTCTCTCCATAACTAACTCTTAATAACCTGCCTATGTGGCATTTACCCCCTTCCCCATCTTACCCCTAAGGGTGTAGGTCTGGATGGGCTTAGTGGGTTGTATACTAACACTAATAGGCTGAGCATTGGGAGGAATGCTAACAAGATCTATCAAAATTGCACCTGTCTCCACCTCTTTCTCGTCCTCGCATTCTGCCACGACCTCGTCTTGCTAGCCCTTTGGTGACACGTTTTGCTTGTCCTGGTCGGCTGTGATGTTTTATCTGGTTGTGCTTTGTGTTTTAGTTGTTTATTTAAGCTTTTTATGATTTCTTTTCTCCTTTCTGCACTATCGTTTTCTTCTCCTGCTAATTAATTATTGGCTACTGCTCATGTGTTGGTGCTTTTCTCTTTGAACAGTGTCATTTTGGTGCCCTTCTTTGCTGTCATTTTCTTTTCCTGCTCCTAGCTACTGCTGTGCATTTTTTCCTTATTGCCTGCTGCCATGTTTTCGTTTTGTTGTTTATTTGGGTTGCTGGCTGTGTCAGTCGTTTTGTCCGGCTGCCGTCAATTAGTCTCCTTGCACTCTGCATTTTGCTGTTGTTTCCTTGTTGTTTTGTTCCTCCCAACAACTTCTTTTTGCTACTATCATTTTGTATATTGACTCTTACATTTTTTTCATCTTTGGCTGCTTGGACTGCAGTTTTACTTAGTAGGTTGATTAAATATTTAGTAACATTTAACCCTTTTTAGAAATAAAATATAAAATTAAATATCTAGAGATTCATTGTGTTTGAAAAAGTAAACTTCTTATTGACTCCTCTTCAACCATGATGAATATTATGAAATTAAGACGCAAACTTTGCCATGAAATCAAACATGCCATTAGAAATAGAAAATCCACCTAGATATGGTATGATAATTGGAGAATAAATCGTCTGTTTCTATCTCATTCACATATTTATATGGGATCTATATAAATATATGGATAAGATGTGTTGAAATAAGGTTAGAAATCTCAAAAGTGAAATAGGTTATTTTATTTGGACAATTGGTGGTTTTAATTTATTAGTGGCAATGAATGGTCCATCAAATAAAGGGTTTTCAATTGATTAAAGATAATTTTCCAAGTTACCTTCCCAATAAGTAGAGATTGCTATCTATTGGATCAAACACTTCTTAGGCTTATTCTATAATAATTCATGCTAGAAAATCTTTAGGAATCCTACTCCTAAAGTTCACTTGAAAAAGTTGGCGTAACACAATTGTATCACTCCTAAGTGCTCTTTCAAAGTGTGCCTTGTAATTAAAAATAAACTCTCTACTATTGATAGGATGAGGGAGCTTTTATAGCCCGGGTGAAAATGGTAGCCCAGCAGTTACACAAGGCCTTCAACAAAGACCGTATACATAGCGGGAGACAACTTCTGGTTCGGTGGCATCCTCCCCCAGGTGACTTTGTTAAGCTTAACACAGATGGAGCTTCTAGGGGGAACCCGGGTGTTGTCGGGGAAAGTGTATGGATGGGAATTTTTGACCCATGTGTTTAAATTTAGTTGTTTTCAATGGGTTGATCCATAGGCTAGGCCCAAAGTTGAGGTCCAATTATTCTAAGCAAAACAACATAGTATGTAGTGATAGTCCACTTGACCCTATAAAAAATATTAATAACCAATTAATTGAAATAAAATTAAAAGATCCTACAAAGGAAATTAATATTAAAAATAACATACCATATACATAACAAGATGTACAAGAATTTATTACTAAATGTTTCGAATTATTACAAAAACAATTAATCTCACCCAAGACAAGTAAAATTCAGCCCCAACCTTTTATGTAAATAACCATTCTGAACAAAAATATGGTAAAAGAAGAATGGAAATTAACTACAAAGATTTAAATAAAGCTATTATAGGAGATGCATATAAATTACGTTGAAAAGATTATATTATTAGTCGATTAAAAGGACACCATTGGTTCACTACACTAGATGCAAAATCAGGATATTGGCAATTAAGATTACACGAAAATACAAAATCATTAACAACCTTTACTTGTCCACTACAAAAACATTACCAATGGAATGTATTACTCTTTCGATTAAAACAAGCCCCTGGAATTTATCAAAGATTTATGGATAATAACTTAAAAGGATTAGAAGAATTTTCAATTTTTTCCAATAAAAATAAAGATCATTTACAAAAAGTAAAACAAGTCTTATCTAGATGTCAACATAAAGGATTAATTCTAAGCAAAAAGAAAATTAAATTAGCATAACAAAATATCGAATATTTAGGTATATAATTTTATAATGGATTTCTCAAATTACAACCTAACATCCTTGAAAAATTACATAATTTTCCTTACACATTTAAAAATAAAACTGAGGTTCAAAATTTTTTAGGATTATTAAATTATATATCTGATCAAGGATTTCTTAAAGATCTAGCTAAAGCAAGAAAATAGTTACAACTTAAATGTAGTACAAAAACTCAATGGACGTGGACTGATGAAGATACAAAAACCGTAAAATTATTAAAAAATATTTGTAAAGATTTACTAGCATTATATATTTATAATGTCAAGGATATATTAATTGTACAAATAGATGCAAGTATGGATACATGGCCAGCCTTTTGGACAACCACCCAATTCAAGGAAATATCTTTTATGTAAATATATCAATGGGACTTTTAATCCCACTGAAAAGAAACATCCTATTCATGAAAAGGAAACACTTGCATGTATTAAAACATTAAGAAAATGAAAATTTGATTTATTAGTATTTATGTGGATTCACTAGAGATAACATTAAAATTAATTATAATCAAGGGAGATTGATTAGATGGCAGCTCGAATTAAATCAGTATAATTTTCAAGTTAATTATATCAAATCTTCTACTAACAGTCTTGCAGATATATTAACAAGAGAATGGAAACAACTATCTTCAGCCTGAAGGAATCACTCATCAAAAAAGAAAACGAGTTAACTGATCTTCAACAACAAGTGGGCACTGTACCAAAAGAAATCAATCAGTTACGAGCCATTATTACTCTTCTTGAAAAATAAATATCCAATGACCAACCACCAACTACAAATATTTAATTAGCCAAGGTCCAAACACCAAACATTTCAGCCAATAACACCTCAACAAATTATCCAGACACCTTTACCCCTTTCTCATAAAAAAGTTGACTTCAAGGAAACCAAGACATATGTCATTGTTAATGGACCCATGGCCGGTATCTATGGTGAATGGCATAAAGCTGCTGTTCACATCACAGGTAAGTCTTCCATTATTCATCGAGACTATAACACTCGTATTGAAGCAGAAAAAGCCTTAGCAGAATTTAGAGAGCCTTCTTTTCAACCTCAGTATAAACAAATCCTTGAAAAACAACTAACCTCCTGTCCAATAAAAACCCTTAGAAAACCTATTAACATGGAAAAAATCAATTCCATCCCTACTAAAACTCTCAAGGAAGAAATGAAAAAGATAACCTCTGAAATATTTTACGACTTTTTTCAAGCATTAAATGATTAGAAAGAAGATCAGAAAACATTCCAGAGTATTACCCTCAGAACTGAGGACGTTATGGACCAAAAGCAATTATCTTCCTTGAAGCAGATGCACTCGCCACTTTTCTCTTCTTTCAAAGTGGATTAGTGGATACCATTTACCTAAGCAATTTAGCCATCCTTTCAGAAATTCCCGCAGGATTTATTCTTGCAGTTAAAAATTACAAGGAGAGATTTGCTAAAGAAAGAGAAATATTTATTAAGGTATTTAGCAGTTATCCTATTTTTAAACAAGCAGAGACCCTCAAGAAAGCAGACGTACAGATATCCTGTCTATCATATATACAAATGGCATCAACAATGGCATGTACCCTCCTATTGATGACCCTCCGAAATATGAATTTTAATGAGATCTCATTAATCAATTCAATCTTCACTGTCTCGAAGGAGTCTTATCAACAAAGTCTCAAAATTACTCAGGAATCACTAATCAAATTGCACTACAGAGGCGTCAATATGTTAATGACCTCTGCATACAAAACACCCATTTCCAATTAATCATTCCAACTTATAAAACAATTTGAAGCATCTTTTTCAATAATTTCTGGAATATTAAATGAAATATCAAATTAATGGAAAGAGGTCATCTGTCAACAATTACGACAACACTCACAACACCACTGCAATTATTGTCCTTCCACATTACAGAAAGAAAAAGGAGGTGGAGACAGAGATGATAGTTCTTCAGTAGACGCCATCATTGAAGAATAAAGAGTTAAAACCAGATTCCTCCTATCTGCCATCAACTTGAATTATGTAATTTTACTATTTATCATGTGAAGTAGGCAGGTTAATTATTGACCAAACAATAAAAGCAGATTCCTTAGGAATCTACTTTTTCTTTCTTTTTACTATCCTCGTTCTTATATAATGTAAGTTCTGGGTATAACTCATTGTGTACTCTTGTCCAGTCTCTAAATTTCTCGCTTTAGCTTAAGAATTGGCGTTTAAGAGAAAACGAGACAATAAGGTATGTTTACTTGTGTTTTCATCTTTTCATCATTTATCATCTATTTTTATTTAATAATTATTTATTCTTTTAAACCCATTATTATTTTTTTATATGCTAGTTTAACTCATTTAGATAAAAACATTCTTATAGATTTTCTTAATGATTGTTTGATCTATAAATTTAACAATACACTTATCAGCTTTCTTCTTAACAAAATCTGTTATTAATGCCTATTTGTGCTATTTGTAGATCTATTCAGCTATTAATAATACATATGGAAACAAAAATAAAAGTTAGCCAGCAATGCTTCAAAACATTTACCTCAACATATACCTTTCTTATATCTATTAATGCTTCTACAAATACTCTTCAGACATTTGAAAATATTATTAATAATCATACAACTTTATATCATCAAGAAAAAGAAGAAATAAAATAACTTTATAAACATTTTCAAGAACATTATCAAACTCATATATGACTAACTATTTTACCATTTGTAATGATATACATACTGAGATTATGTATTTTGAAAGTTTAGTATCTCGATATAAAGCAGAAAAAGATTATTATGAACAATACAATTATTTACAATTTTTGATTAATAATAATGGATTAATACCTATTAAAGAAAAACTTGATATTATTACTAATCTCTATAATTCATATAGTCAAGTTTTACAAAATACGAATAATCTATGAATTGAACATAAAAGATTTTTTCATTAATATGTCATAAATAACTACAGATAATATCTTAGATATAGATACTTTAGAATTAACTGAATCTACTAGAATTTTTCATATTAATACGTTATTATCAAATGAAAAACAAAAATAAATTGCCAAAACATAGTTAAATCTTAAAGTTGGACAAGATATTAATCATCATCTCATTAAAAATATAATAAATTGTAAAAATATTATTTATTATGGAAAACTAATTCATGAAACACCTATCAGAATA
>JANZLC010000009.1:10410500-10422737 GCA_026413385.1 Erythroxylum gracilipes
GTTTCTGAAATTATGATATGGATTGTATGATTGTTTGAGCGTCTGAAAATGCATGTGCGAGATGTTTTGGTTTGTTTATACTGTCTTGTGTGGCATCTACATATCCTCCCAGGGGGTATTAGGGTGTTACACACTGCCTATACGGAAGGCTCTTTCCTTGGGCCTTCTCAGTGGATATGGAAAAGGGAGAGTCATCCTTCTCATAGGAAGATTTTCCACCACTCACTAGAGAAGCTCTCACTACCCGAAATGGTGGATTGATAAACAACAAATATGCAAATGTCGGACAAAAAAACCCTAGAATCACAAACTGTGGGTGCTTGGAGGCATAAGGTCTAGATTCAGCATAGCAAAGGTATGCTTAAACATTATCATAATGTTGTAAAAGATGGGGTTGTATCTCCACCTCTCGAGCTCTTGAGGACAGGTGCTCAAGCTTGGTCTACATCTTTGATTGATTTTCTGGTCCAAAAGACCTACCTTTCCCATTGTGGAAGCATGGGCTAGATGGAGTAAAAAGGGGCTGGATAAAGTGATGTTGAGCAAAGATGGCTCCATTTTGTTTAAATTCATTGATGATGTGCATTTGGCTGAAATCGTAGAACTTGGGCCTTGGCATATTGGGGAACAACCTTTATTTGTTCAAACGTGGAAACCTACATGTGTTGTGACTAATTTTTATTGATTTTGTGGGCCTTTATGTTTTGATTTTGGTTACAAATTCTTGTGTTTTAATCAAAATTTAATTGAATGGAGGATCTTGGGGTATTTTATGAATGTTATAGGGAAAAAAAAGAAAAATTAGGCAAGACTGGGTGTCACGCCCATGACAAGAAGTGTCACGAGCGTGATAAAAGAGTCACGCCCATGAATCGGGGTGACAAATTTGTCACGCCCATGCACATTCTCTTCACTGAAATTAATATCACATGTGTCAAACATGCAGGTGACAACGAGTAAAAACAAAACCTAAACCTAGACTCTCGGAATAAATAGAAAAGCATATAGTAGAAAAAGTGGGTTGGAACAAAAAGAAAAGATATAGAAGCTGGAGGTGGAGAAAAGAGAAAGAAACCAGAGAGCAATCGACAGGTGACAAAGAAGAGAAAAAAATAGCAGAGAGAGAAAGAAGAGCTTAAGCAAGTGTGAGCATCCATTATTCTCGATGAGGGTGAGCAGAAGCAAAAGACGAGAGCCAGAGAGCTTGAGATTGGCAGGAGACCCACTGCCAAGTTCCCCATCTGAACAGTCCATTTGTTTGCTCATTCTGTTTTATATCTGCTGCATTATTTAATATGTCAGTTGAACTTATTTCCTCTGTTAGTTCTTTGATAGTCCATTTCGATTTATTCACTTTGTTTATTGCTTTGATACTTCTCTATTACTGTTAACTATAGGATTGAAGTATATGAAGATGATGAACTGTGTTTACTCCATGATGGGTTGATTACTTGTTCTTGAAAATTAACGTAGCTAATTTGGTCAATTATGCATGGTGAAGGTATTGTTTTATTGTCTTATTATTCACTATAGTTTCTGAGCTTATTAGATATAATAATTTAGCAAGCTTTTCATCGTTTTGGTATTAAACAAAGAATCGAGAGAAGAAGTTTAATATTAGAACAAGAAATTATAGACACTTAAGTTATGAATTAGAAATATATTAACTTAAGTGGGTAATTATTATTTGTTTCATAATTGATTTAGATAATAGACTTGTCGAATAAGAAAGTTAGATTTAGTTTATTATTTGAATTGATTTTAGAACCCAATTGGTAATTTTAACTAGATAATTATCCAATCAATTCGCCTTAGACATGCATAGGAGATTATATTAGTGAAGTTAATTTCTCAAGAGTTAACACATCGATTGATCAAATCGTTCTTGCTTCCAATTAAATTAGTTTACGTTTCAGTTTAATTACTTAATTTTCTTTAAAACCTTTTACTTAATAAATTGGGATAGAGTGTTTAGGCTTGCATTTGTTTTTATTTCATTTAACTCTTCTCTCTTTGCTTTTATTGCTCCATGTCAAGTCTCTAATTGTTCTCTACTTTTAGGGACTTCACATATTCCTTTTAATTTTTCTTCTCCTTACTTGAATCTTCTAGGTTTAGTCCCAAGCTTATTTGGAAACAAGTTTTTAAAGGTCTATCTCAAGCTGATCTTCATTATTGTCCTTCTACCTCTAAAGGTTCCCCCATAGTTGCTCCTCCCTTGAAAGTTTTAAAAGCAGGTGCAAGCTCTTAATCTTCCACTATGTTAGGTTTCTTTCGAATAGGGATAACATGTTTTTATTCACTTTCCAATCTAGTGTCTTAACTCATAGATATAATGAGGTAGGTTCCAAATATTGCAATAACATTCCTATCTTCCTTTAACTTTAGAAACAAAGATTCAACTTGAAAAGTGTTAAATACTATTAGGTTCCCATTAGGGCTTACATTTATAATGTGCATTTAGAGTATTGTTTAAAAAGGGACTAAGTCATTTGGACAACTTTATAAGTAGACCAATATGTATGGATGAGATTATTGCTTGTAGGAAGAGGATTCGTTATGTTATACTTTGTATTATGGTTGATTTAAAACAAGATTTACCTCATACAATACCTTTGTTGAGGCTCGAAATGAATGACATGCTAATTAAAAACTCTATAAGAGTCTATTACCAAAGGAGACCTTCCTTAGTTCAACAAGTGGTCCATGGAAGGCCACAGGTAAAATGTTTAAAAGAGATGACTTCTTTGAGCTAATTGGAATGGACCCTAATGAAGATTAATAAGTGAGCGTATTGAACATAACAATATCTCTGCTCTCCCGATTGAAGTAGTCATCATCATCATCTTCAACACCTCCTCTCCCGATTGAAGTAGTCATCATCATCACCTTCAACACCTAGTTAAAGTCCCACTAAGGCGTGGGGTTTGGGGAGGTCCGATAATACGCAACCTTACCCTTATATTGTAGAGAGACTATTTTCGATAGACCCACATGCAATATGTCATGAAGATCTTGCAATATAAATGGATGTGCATACATATCTAAGAAATAAATTAAAATAAATAAATAAATAAACATAAACATAAAAGGTATGAAAAACAACTAAATACAAAAATATAACACGGTACAAATAAATATTAAAAAGAAACACCGAGCAAGAGTAATGAATATAACAAAAAATAATGTACATGTAGAACATATCTAAGAATAGCAATAAACGTTAAAGTGAAATACATACCAAAAGAGACCCATATCGATCACGAATTTGTACAGGAATAACTACGACCATGCCTGTCGAAACCTTAATTACGGTACATAGGGACCAATCTAAGTTGTATGCCCTAAAAGGTACATACTACACAATAAATGCAAAGGACATAAGTTTTTGTAACCTACAAGAAAGTGAATGTCCTCTTTTAAGAGAGACACTTAACTTGTATCTTAGTATGCCAAAGTTTTCTATTTCGGGTCAAGTCCTCGGTAAGATCTAACCTATCCATATCATTCTTGATCACTTCCCCTCAATTCTTTTTAAGGCTTCCTTTTTCTTCTTACAGTCTCTAAATATTATTTTCTTACATCTTCTCACTAGAGTATTGGGATGTCTCCTCTTAATATGTCCAAACCATTTAAGACGTGCCTCTCTCAATTTGTCATTTATACCACCCATTTTTAATTTGTCTCTGACCATTAGATTTTGGACCTTTTCTCTTCTGGTAAGGCTACACATCCACTGGAGCACCCTCATCTTCGTCACCAAAAGCTTATTATTATGTATTTGTTTAATGGGCCAACATTTCGCCCCATATAGCATGGTTAGCCTAATCATTAAGCGATAAAATTTACCTTGGAGCTTGAGTGGTATCTTCTTGTCACATAAAACTCCTAACGCACTTCTCCATTTGAGCCATTCTGATCTGATACGATAGACTATATCTTCATCGATCTCTCCATTGCTTTGGATGATAAACCCTAAGCATTTAAAACACTCCTTTTGTGGTATAAATTTTAATCCAATCTTCCCCTCTACTCCAATAGTCACCTGATGGCCTGAAAAGTTACATTCTAAGTATTCAGTTTTAGTTATGCTCACTTTAAATTCCTTTGACTCTAACATTTCTCTCCAACATTATAGCTTGACCACTACTTTGGTAGTCAACTAATGGCCTGAAAAGTTACATTCTAAGTATTCAGTTTTAGTCCTGCTCACTTTGAATCCCTTTGACTCTAACATTTCTCTCCAACATTATAACTTGATCATTACTCTTCATTCGAGTTATTATATTCCACATAAACAAGATCTTCAATACAAAAAATAAATAACTCAAAAATTATTCTATAGTTATTTTCAATCCATCTTTAAGCATAATATCGTCATCCATTTTTACAAAAAACTGCAAGAAACCTAAAAAAATTAGGGGCAATATAATCCTTATGAAAGGGCCATCCTATCTGACTTTTCAACATTACGATACATTTTATCTATAGATGATCCTCATAAGACATTACTAACATATCATAAGAGCACTAAAGTCTTAAGGAGCCAAAATTCTTTACAATGTCTATTTTTTCTTAGGATGTGAGAGGCATCAACCGCCTCAAAAGTAGTAGATGCTAAAAGACTTTCTCTTGAAAATGAAATATTTGATGATATGTTTTAAAAACCAAAATTGAGATAGACAAGTGTAACGAGATGAAGTTTTTAGAGAAGCATTGGTTAGCTCTCATAAATTATCAATTTCATCTTAACGGTCGATTGGTTATAGCTTATGATCCCTACAAGATTGATGTTTCACTAATCTTAGTTTTAGATTAAATTATGCACCTTGTTGTTACCCTATCTTATGACTAGAGAAGCTTTTATATCTCCTTTTTATATGGTTCCAACTTCGGTTTCCAAAGGAGCTGTTTAAGAGTAGGATATTCATCCTTCTATTAACTCTCCTCGGATCATTCTTAGATATTTTATGACACTCTATATTTTTGAAGCTAAGGGAAGCACTTATTCGAGAAATGTCAGTGGAGATAGAGAGTGTGAAGGAAATTAAGGTCACTGATTTAAAGTTTTGAAAAGCTTGCTTATTTGGAGCAATAAGCAAAATGAGAATCGGATTATAAGGAAGAAGCCAGATAAGGTTTTGGTGAACAACTAATAGTTATTAAAGTTTCCTAAAAGTAAAGCTTCCTCTGGAACCCAGTTTTCTCATATTAAAAGTAAAGTTCAGTTCAATCTTCACCTATTTATGCATAAAATTATAGAAAGAGAAATCAATCAAATAACAGAAAGGAAGTCATCAATTAGGCAAAGTAACTTCTCCACTTAATGTATCAGTTAGGAGGAAGACCAATCATAAATTCATTCGTTGTTTTGGCGTTCAACCACTTGCAATCCTCTTCTTTTTGTATTGCTGCTATACGATGGTGTGTGTGTGTGTGTGTGGTTGTATATATATATATATATAGGATAACTGAAAAATATTGAAAAGAAAGAAAGAAAAATTGCATCTGCTGACTGCAATAGAGCTATTGGGCAATTGATCCCTAGGATCATCAAGGTAGCTGGGTTCCTCAGGTCGATCCATGACTAATGAGAACTTGAGGTTACATCCCCGATTTCTAAGCCTCTAGCATCCAGGACAAACATCAAGTTCTATGTTTCTTGCTTCCGGTGAGTATTCCTAATCTCAAACTTTGTCTTGTCATGTTGTTGTCTAGCAAATTCCTGGATCTCCCGATCGCGCTCTTGAAGCATTTGGTCCCCATTGTTTGATGAATAAAGTAGAGGACCTGACACATAAATCTTGTTTCCCCTCGGACCACGAACGTACTGATGATAAACATCAACAACGTTTCAACGTTAAATATTATAAAAGCTGGAATCCAAATTTTCACAAATCTTAATGCCTATGACTTCAACTTGTAGACACTGACAAGCATCAAATGTAAGATGGACTCCTATTTTTTGGTATATACAGGCAAGTCAAAGCTCATGATTGACTAATATGGACATTTTGCATGGAATGTAAGAAAAAAGGAATTGCATTGCCTAGAAACATAATAGCATTTTTTTTTTTAATTGCTACGAGAAGAGTTGAGCCATCAACCCAAAGAAGGAAGTGATTAAAACTAGAAACACTTGAGTCACAGGCAAATGCCAAAGAACTTACCGATTTTCTCATTTTTCCTGATGGGGAATATGCCATCCTCTGTATTTGATGATTTTGATCTTGCTTTCTCATGGATCCCACTTCATTCAATAAATCATGAAATCTACTAGCTTGCTTTACCAACTTTTGATCTGAGGAACCATGATATTGCCCATGTTCTCCAGGCAATGACGTCCTAGACGTTAATAACCCAGACACTTTTGGTAGGTTGGTTCTGGCAGGGACCTGATGAAGATTATCCATATTCTTCCCAGTGTTAGTCCAGCCGGTTCCAGGGATCAATGGTCCTGAATGGGATACATTTTTATGCTGTTGCACCAAGTAATGTCCTTTCCCGTCTCTGAAAGCTTGAGTTTGTTTAGAGCAATAATCCAGAAAACCAGAAGCTTGCTCCTTCTTCGAGAATAGTATCTCACCTCTACCGTTTGAACTATGACGATCTCTTCTCTGTGATTACAGAGCAAACAATGATTATCTAGAGAACAATGACAGAATCACTCAAAATAAGATTTAGAAGTTAAAGGGAGAGAAGATGGTAAAAGAAAGAGGAAAAATTATTCATCAGAAACAGATAGGACAAAAGAAAAAAAGGTTGCCTATATATTCCAGAAGTAAGCGTATGAAAAGGTGCTCCTATAACATTAAGTAGATGAAAAACAAATCAATCTGAATTCCAGATCGTTGAAGTCGCCGGCTGAACTCGCTTAAATAGGATGATAAGATGTTCTCTACTTATTTATTCGTAGCAGTTGGGGGGAGCGGGGTGAGGTGAAGGATGGGTAGGAAGACACAGGGCTTCTGAATGAGCAACCACCGTAACCTTATTGGCAACTCCGACAAGGATATTTAAAAAATAGGATGACTTCAATTCACTGGTTGGGTAGAGAATCACAAACTTGTACCTCTCCTCAAAGTGTAGATTATTACTCGTGGGTGTTCTTCAGCTGTCACACACTGACAACCATGAGGCATAAAAAGGACATAGGGAGGGCACGTTTTGAATAAATCTAAAATCTCAGGGCTCAACTTATTTGTCCATATAAATCTCTGATGCAAATCCAAAAGATAATTGATAAATCAACTGTCTGCAACCCAGCATAAAAGCATTTTATTCGATGATACTAAGAGTTACCTGTAGTGATGTTGATAGATCAGGATATGCATTAGATGGTATAACAGCTTCAGATTCTTTTGTTCTGCCTACAACTGCTCCTTGTCTGAAAAAATTTAGATGTAATAGCATTTTAAACCACTAACCATAGTTGCCATCTAAGGGTAAGCAGTGCACAAGATAAAAAAAGAAAAACCAGAGCAGTTTGTAGTGTAAAGCAGATGGACAAAAAAATTCCGTAACATCACTGTGATTCAACAATGATACAGAGCAACATAAAGGAAGGAAATTACGCCAATATTGTTACACAATAATCCCTCCACATAAAAAGCACATATAGATTGATGAAGCAACAGAACACTGATCTACATTTTTGCACCAATAATCCCTAGCTCAAACCCGCATAAAAAGTGGATATAAAATGATGAAACAGCACAACACTAATCTACTTTTTTGCACTTGCTTCCTAAAACAAATCATACTTCAAGAACTTCCAAAACAAAAGTATTTGTAGTTTCTTTCAATTTAAGCTATTATCAATCCATAGAATGTACCTTCTTGCATCATCCTGCATTTTAGCATCAATCTCTCTTCTTGGAGGATATTTGGGCAAAGTTGAAGGATCACAAGCACGCGGTTCTATTGTAAAGTACTGTTGAGAGAGAGATTAATAACCAAATAAATAGTTGCGTAATCTAGCAAAATCAGAAAATGAAAACAAATAGCATATGCACAAATGCACAAAAGTCGCAAGTAGACCAAAATAACATAGGCTATAAATTTGATTTCAAATAAAGGAAAGCGTTGTATTGGAAAGAGAAAGCAACATTGAAAGAAGAACAATATAACTGGAAAATTCCCAGTTAATCTGAGACATTTTAATAGAAAATTTTAAAATCTGGTGTCTTGTGAATTTCAAAATATCGTGTGATGTGAATTTACTTCCCTTTCATTTTAAACGGAGATGAAAAGTCTCGTTCAAATAAGCATGACCACTATTTATTTAAGATTTCATGATTTTCCAATCAACCAATTAGACAGACATCCTTCATCTCTCTTAAATAAAACAATGCATAATCTGCATACCTCAGTCCTGAGAGCAAGGGATGCAGTTCCTCGTTGAGCTGGATCAATGGAAAGTAAGGTCTCTATAAGCCCAACAGCAGAAGCAGGTAAGTCTCTAAATGTTTCAGCAAGACACCGTCTATATGATCTTTGAGTCTTGATAACAGACATATGCGGCAATTTCGATCTTCTCCAATAATCCTCAGACGGTGAGCCACATAATTTAAAGATTTTATGCAATTGCTCGACCTAAAAGAAACAACCACTTAAGCTAACATTAAATAATCTGTGGGTAAATATATATTTATGCATTTATGGACATATATGTCCAGAATATTCGTAAATCATCATACAGCATGCCAAAAATCCAATGTTGGGAGGAAGATCAGGCGATTGAGCAGTAGTAATTGTACACAACATCCACATTTCAAGAGTCTAGAAAGGATTTGATAGTTGAAGGTTTTTATTGCAGAATGCTTCCTACCCCAAGGCCTAAGAAAGTTAAAAGTACAACACAGTACTCATCCCTGGTTTCCATTGGAAGAATTCCAGGTTTATGAGAATTCAAATTTACCTCATAGGTTACTGAAAGAAGACATCTGTGAGGCACATTGGGGCATCAATTGAGAACAAAGATAGCACTAAAAACATTGTACCTCTGTTCTTCCAGGTAAAATAGGTTTGCCAGTGTATAGCTCCCCAATAATGCAACCAGTGCTCCATAAATCTACAGCAACTCCATAATGAGCGGCCCCAAGTAAGAGCTCCGGTGCTCTATACCAAAGAGTTACTACACGGCTTGTCAATTGTGTGTTACTTTTAGGATCAAAGAAACTTGCCAGGCCAAAGTCCGCAATTTTCAAAATCCCATTGTTGTCAATAAGAAGATTAGAACCCTTTATATCACGATGTAGGACACCACGACTATGACAATGATCGAGTCCACTAAAAAGTTGTTGAATGTAACATTTGATCTTCAGGAAAATGAACATAATGAGAATTTGAGAAAGTACAGTGTAAAAGAAACCAAATATATTAATCAACTGATGGTTGCACTGCATGATGCACCCCCTAGATGTGAAGCAATTACCTGTGGCTCTTTAAACTTGATGCCAGGAATAGAGGCAAGACCAGTAAGATCATGCTCCATGTATTCAAAGACAAGGTACAAGCTGGGAGAGTTCTCAGATGTTATCAGGCCTTCCAATTTTATTATATTAGGGTGATCCAGCCTACGCAAAATAAGAATCTCACGAGCCATAAATTTGACACTCTCTGAATCCTTAATGTCAAATCTGACCTTTTTAAGAGCTACAGTTTTATCACGAGTGACATCATAGGCCTTGTAAACGTTGCTGTAAGTTCCCTGACCAATCTGCAAGAACATAATATTACACAAGTTCAAATACAAAAGATGAGGTTACTGCTAAGTGATATTGATTTTACAAATGTAGATCAAATTTATTGTAAAAATAGCTGTTAACTGAGAAAGATTCCTGTATATGGTTAACATGATTGGAAATAGGGTTAAAGGGGATGGATTGTGTTGGATAATATATACATATCCATACAAAAATATCATGCCTTGAATCACAGACTTAAGCATTAAATTTTTGTTTGTGAGACGTATCAGGAATTAAATTGAGGACATAACAGAGTTCTTCAAGGATCAGTTATGATCATCATGTGTATATACTTTATAAAGTGTTTTCATTCTATGAGGAAAACGAAGAAAAAAATATTAACTTAATGATTCACGCAAAGCAGTATACCTCCTGTGATTCCTTAATGTCAGAGTCGGTAAGCTGACTAATAAAATACAACTAGCAGATCAAGAGTAAAAATTTAAACAGATGAAGAAATTCTTTTGTCGATGAACCAAAAAACGTAATTAGATGAACATTTTTGAGGGATCTAGTGAAGAATGATACTTACTCTATCTAACTTCTTAAAGGTTGCAGCTTGCCGTGGTATCCAGCCTCTGATAGCCTCTGATGCCTGTGAGGCTAGCCAAGATGGCCATCCTGCTGCAACCTGCCCTGCTTCTCTACTCTTTCTCACCCTTCCCCAGCTCGGGTGACCCAAACTCCCTTCATCACACTTCTCAACTGTCAATTTGGAATGACTATTAACACCAATTCTACAACTCCCCGCCCTCTTTTTCTCATCTGGACCCGGAATTCCCTCCGTCTCAATGTGATCATCTAAACCATACGAACCGAAGTCTTTTTTATCAATTAACATAACCTTCAAATCTCCATTCTCTAACTTATTACTATTCAGTCGGACCTCCTCATCTCCTCTGCTGCATGAATTGACATGGGCAACACGCCTATCATAATTTCCTCTGCTCGATAGCCTCTCTCTTGGGCTATGCAGCTTATTTTCTTTGGAAGAAATGCAACCCATATCGCGAACAATATGTATCTATCCACTTCACAGACACAATTCAACTGACAGTAGGCTCAACGTTATCTGCTATCCCCATTGATGCAATCTATCAATGATCGCATGTGACGAAAGACACAGAATGGTAGCATCTACATCTATCAACCTAAAAATGATCGAATAATCCAAAAACTAGAAGAGTTCCGAATACGGCTGCAGAAAAAGATAAAAGATGAAGAAATCAAGAATTCAAAGTCACCCCTCAAATATCCAATTTATCAAATTTCAAAAGAAGTGATCCAAACACTACTCAAATCAAAAAATAAAAAACGACCCAAAAGAAATAATCCCAGAAAAAGGTTAGTTGAAGCAGAAAAGATTTACGAGAGCAAGATGGTAGCGCGTTGCCAAGAAAGAGAGATTTAGATTATTTGGATCGCGTAGTTCGTTATAGATTGGGTAAAGTATATTTCAATGCATACCACTTCTGTTAAAATCTATAAATTTCATCTTAAGGTTTTATATAAGTTTAATATATTATGAAACATCCTTATTAAATAAAAATAAGTGATCCAATCAAATTTTTATATAATCAAAATATACCTTCAGCTTAACTTTGTTTTTTAACTGTTCAACACCTATAACCGTCTCGCGTCATAAATGTAAGGTTGCAGACGCTTTTGGCCGGCTACACCGAGTCAACACAATATAGACATCCATTCTTAAAAAATATCGTACGAAGTTAATGATAGGAACTTAACAAAACATAGAGAATAAAGCACAAATAATGTATCGAAATTACATACTCTAGCAGCTACTTATTTTTTTTCTGGATTAGTTCTTGTAATTTGTCGAATTGTTTATTATTTTAGTTAGGATATATCCATAATTAGAATTGGAGTTATGTTTGTGAAATAATAAACTGCGTAATAGATTAACTTTGTCTTGTACTCTTTAAATGAGTTTCACGATACGTAAAAGCTAATTTTGTGATAATTTTATTGCATCGCTATTGAGAAGCCAAGGATGATTGCAAGTAGTATAGCTCTTTGCCCCAAATAGTATGTAAAAGGGGATATTGTCCTCTCATATCTCTTCATGCAAGTGAATGACACGATTATTTATTACAGGGTTAATTATAAAAAAAGCTTCAGACTACAGTCTCTTGGCACCAGGCCTTTGGGCCAGCAGACTAGGAGTGTCTCTTGGCCGTGGGTCAGTAGGCCAGGAAACAGTTTCCTGGCCTGTGGGCCTTATTCTCTTTTAATTTTTTTTTAATTTAATTTTTCAAATGTTGATTAATTAAATTATTTTTATTTAAAAAATCTTAAATTTATTTTTCATAATTAGATTATGTCAAATAAATTAATATAATAAGATTATATTATTTCAAATGAGATTTTATTTTATTTTAAATCCCTCATTCAAATATTAAGTACATGTTTAGAACATGATTAATGCCTTCCATTATTATAGGATTAAACCAGAGTTTTGTTTATTGTA
>JANZLC010000009.1:10440828-10452180 GCA_026413385.1 Erythroxylum gracilipes
TTCGATTATACGTGATGTTGTTGTATGGTCTTTTCCGCAGCGTATTTTGAATACTCGGACCGTACGCGATCCAACAGATCTATCTTATTTAAACACATTTTATCCAAGTCTACCTCTAGATTGCTTAGTTTCTAATGGTGAAGAATGTTGATTGATCATGAGTAAAAGCGTTGGTTATTAAGTTCTTGTTATGGTTTTTGAAATCTTTTCTTATGACTATCTATTCTTGGGAAATATGGAAAACGAGTAAGTGTTTTGGTTTATAACTTTGATTTTGATGATTTTCCTGAGGACGTTCAAAAGCTAAGTGTGGGGGAACTTGATATGTGCTTAATTGTTGATATATTTATTCCTTGACACTTAGTGATTAACGCTTTAAAATGTTTAAGAAACTCACTTTAGTTCATATTTGATTTTAGGTACAATTTAGAAACATAATGGCTAAAGTGAGTTGAAAATATAATTTAGGTCATGTTTAATTAACGAACTTATCTTAATTAAACACGACCTAAGGAAAAATCAGGATTAGCAGAACTTGTTGTTAGTCTATGATCAATAATCCTAATAGAGGTGATATTTAATCATGTGTAGATTGAGATTGATCCTTGAACTGGGTTTTACACATATTCAACATTTTTATCATTTTTAACTATTTTCTATAAATTGCTTGCGTTAGTTTAATTTTATTTTGGTTTCTCGATTGCATCAACCTACCCCCCCCCCCCTTTTATTTCTTGAACATCAATTATTTTCATTGCAAGAATTAACCGAATATTCCTTATGGATACGATCCTGACTCACCACAGCTACATATTTTTAGTGTGTAGAGTCAATTTTGTAGTGCACTCGACACACGTTGTGACACATGCCTCAGTCAACATGTGGCGTTGACTGGCGCATGCAGCGCATGCACCAATAGCATCTACTATAAACGTGTTGCCCTATATGCACCCCATCATTTTTCAGAATTAGGTTTTCTAGTTTTTATCGCAGCCTCTCCTTTATTATTGTTCTAAGCCTCTAAGCTTCCCATCTCTCGTCTGTCGCCGCCTCTCCTCTATTAGAGTCCTCCATCGCCCATGTGTCTTATGATGGTGGTGAAAAATCACCCTTCACTAGTGGTGATTCACTATTGATAGCATTCATAGTAGACGCATAAGCAAATTTCTACAATATGGCATATATATTTAGTTTTTAGAACAAATACAACCAGAAAACTTCCATAGCAAATGCATAAGCCAATTTCCAAAAACAATAACTTACAATATAATATGTTTCAGAAGCAGACAACTAGTAAACGAGAAGTGGAATCAAATTTTTCAGAAAAATAATTTTGACTTTAATTAAATCATAATCCTTAATTTAATAAAATAAGAATTTTAACCTTAATTTATTCTTGCTAATTAGCAATTGATTTATAATTGATAATTAAAAACACCATTTTCAAATTTCAATTTACTATGGTCAGAGAATTCCTTAAATAAGTACTAATCAAGAACAACAGAATATACTCTCTAATTACTTTAGACGACGAACCCTTTATCGACTTACTAAACTATCTCTATATGATTCATACTACTTCCAAGTACTAACGAATGACTTATCCTATGATAGTTCATAAGTAACATCAAAACTTAATAATTCTCACATGAGATACCTTGGTAATATGAAGTCTATGGATCAATTATACAACTATCGTTATAAGAAAATTCATTGACCCATAAGTAATTTTCCATTTGGGTTCATCATAATCAGGTCAGTTAAGTGAACTTGTTCTCTAATAAGCACTCACACATTAGTCTAAGTATCTTCATACTTTAATTTATGATATCAATTACTTACTTCATAAGAATGAAACATAATGTATGCTAGTTTTACTATTTTATCAATATTATATCTTGATGATACTACAAATAGAAATATTTAGGAATAATACATAAATACAAAATGAATCTCATAATGATGATTTCATCAGAATTTTAATTATAAAGTAATTATTTCAAGGATTTTACCTTTGGTACTAAAACATTAAATGTAATTACTATAACACATAAAGATAAAGAATACCATTATTAATTAACTAATAATTTCATATATTAAAACTAATTGAATGCAAAGGTATAAACTGACATAAACAAGAACACAAAGGGGGAATTTATTTTTTTAACTATGTTATTAATTTTTTATCTTCAATTTTAAAAGGGAAACAAAAAAAAGGGGGTAGCAAGTGAAAACACAAAGAAGAAGATAACGATTAGCAATAAAAGGTTCTATTAAAAGATTTGTGTCCAACTGTATGTAAAATTACAATATTTTCTTTGAATTATTGAACTCACAAAAATCAAAATTGAAAAGAAAAACCTTGATTAGATAATGGTTTCCACCGAAAACCACAAAATGTAACTGTGTACTCCATGATATAATTAAGTGGTGTCTGCCAGTTATATCAACTTAGATATGAAATGATCAATAATTCAATTTTTAAATTGGCTGGATTTGGATACCAAAATGGATTATGTAGCCCCCATAATTGATTTATTAAATTGGAGAATTTGGTTTGTTATAGACTGCAATTGGATTCCTTATTTCGTACAGAGACGAGAGTCAAACTCAGTTGCTACGTGTCAATCTGACAGAAATAGTGGTTGGTGCAACCGCGGGTCACATGCGTGAAAGAATAACCACACCCAATGATTGCTTCCATTAAGCCACAAAAGTCAAACGGGTCTCGCAAATTGTCTCTTGGTCATGGGGAGAGTTTTTCCTCGGTTACTGCAACGTGTCTCATCCATTTGATCTTTGAATAGAAAAGAGCCAATTGAAGGATCGGATTTGGAGTCCATTGCCAGGTTCTTGAAGGTCAAACAACACCATTTCAAATTTGGGTCCGTCTACTTTAAACGTCTGTTGAGATGTTGAAATAAATACCCACTTCAATGCATTGCTATATCCTTTCGTGATTATTTTACTATAATAGTTTAAACTGATATGTAAGGTTAATTTAATTAGTTTTATATGTTTATTAATACATCTTGTCAAGTAAAAGTTGTTTAGGCTTAAAACTTGCATAAAATCACTCTATTTTATATTAAATAATAAATGAATGATAAGATTTGAATTCACGATTATTTAATTACAAAGATTCTAATATCATGTTAAGTAATTATTTCACTACAATAATTTAAACTATTATGTGAGACTAACTTAATTGATTTTATATGATTACTAACATATGTATCTTTCACCGGATCCAAAATATGCAGAAACTATTATGGGATTATGTATTAAGAGATTACTAGTTTCCGTTTGTAGAATATTAGTGGTGATTTAATCTTTGAATGCAATAAATATGGTCAATTTCTCGGTTTAATCTCGAGAAAAGGTGGGGGGGCATATTATAGGTACAAGTGTACAAAAATATCTGTGACGGTGAGATATAATAAAATGAATAGTAAGAGAAAGGATTGATGATATAAAAGAGGTGGACCACTGAAACGTGCCGATTCGCACCGACTTTTCAAAGACACCTTGATGCTGTTTTGACTTTTACAAAAGACAACAAAATATTGTTTGATTGAAAATCCTTGTTTCTATTTCTCCCACCGAAAGTGGAGAACTAACGTGGATCGTTTCCATCACATCCACTCTTCCATTTTCTACCTCGCACGCAAATTAATTATGAGCATTATTTGATTCATTTTTTTTTCTCAAACATATGATTCAATTTTATGTTTTTTTTTCAACTCTTTTATTGTATTATTGAGAAAAATAAAAATAAATTCATTGATGTGTTTCATAATAATAATAAACTTGATTTATAAAATTTGTGTATTATTAGGACTTATGAGGTATCTTTTTATACCTGTTTCTTTGAGATAATATTTTCAATAAAGTAGGCTCTCATAAACTAAAAATTGCGTGTCTTTCATCAAATATGTTATTAATCATTATCTTGTTAGAATTACAATGATCCAAAAGCTTTAGAGATTAAATAACTTACCCTCGTTATTCCCAATGTTCAAGATGGAGCGAGATAAGAGCACATGAGATGAGAGTCCTGCACTCCGCCTATCGCTCTATTATTTAATCACCCAATTTAGTCACTTATTGACGACCAATGGAGTATTCACGGCGTAGAGAAACTTAATTTATACTCCCTTCTATTTAAAATAAAAGTTATTTGAAATTTTAATTATTTAAAATAAGTGTCGTTCGTAACTTTTCATGCATCTTTATGATTTTATTTCTAAAATTATCTTTTAATTTCTCTCACATCTTGATTACACATATTATATTTTCAAGGCACTTTAACATGTAATTAATAAGGGTATATAAAACATTTCATTAACTTTCTTAATAAGCTTGCATCCACTTTTATTTTAAATAGGAGGAAGTAGTAGATTAAAACAAAACAATTATAATTTAGTGTTTGTTCGTTTTTATTTTTATTTCATTTTTAAATTTAGTAAAAAGATATTTATTTAAGTTTTTTTTCTAATCTTTAGGTTATAAAGAAGTAACTTTACTAGTCTTTTCAAAGATCGTCACCTAATAATTTATCTTTAAATTTTATTTAATATATAATTATTATCATTGATAAAAATATACTTAGAGTATATTAACAACCAATCATATATTTGTTTTATTTAAAAGGAAAAATAAAAACTAAAACTAAAAACCACAATAAAAAACATAAATGTTCTCAATAAAAATAGAAAATAAATGTGGTAAAGATGCTTTTAGATAAAATTTTTTATTATAATAATAATAGTAGTAGCAGTGGTAGCATTTAAAGAAGTTAATTTGAAAATTGTATCTTCTTTAAATGCTGCTACTACTACTACTATTACTATTATAATAAAAATTTAGGATTATGATGCTTTTATTGACTGTAGTCTGGACTCACCACGGATGAAAGTCGAGCCAATACTGAGAATCGGTAGGTGTGCACACTAGTTAGGCCGACTAATGGTGACACACATAATTGTTTTAGCTTATTCTGAGATTTGTTTTCTGTCGAGATTTGATTTATACATGTGATATTTTTCTGCTTTTATGTACTGCAGTAAAACCTATGTTCACCGGATGAGTGATTAATAGGCTAGACTTATATGGTTCCTAAACAATATACATTGAGTCATAGGCTAGGCCTAAGTGTTTCTATTTGATGTATGTTCACTTCATAGGTTACCTACACCTCTTGGTGTGTATCAAGTTCTATTTGTGATATCTGTTTTTCCTACTCATTGAATACATAGTGTACTCACCTCCTCCACTTGCTAACCATGCTGGTTAATTTAGTGAATTTAAAGCTTTGTGTAGATCGTGCTATTTTTTTTTACATTTTCGAGGCATTATTACACATGATTAGTCTCTGTTTTGTATTTTTATTGTATAGTGGCTCATAAATTGTTTTTATTAGATTGGTTATGTTGATATGTTTTATAATTTTACAAATTAACTCTTGACAATCTTGTAGTTTGTAAAAGAGCTTATGTATAAACTTTTGGTACTGTTGTTGAGATTGCTTTGAAGTGGACTTAAAAGCTCAAAAGTTGTGGTAGAATTTTAATATGAATATAGAAGTGCATTTAAAGTTGTTTGTAGGTGTTTGTTTGAATTTTTAGATTTTTAAAATACAACCGTTATTTTACCTAAATTTTTCCAAAAAGAAGGGAGAGATATTTAATTTGCCTTGCATAGTTAGATTAAAGATACCATGAATGTCCTTAACCTAGATATGCAACAGTTATCATATATCCAATGTGGTACTGAGTCGTAACAAAATACATATATAAATACTTAGTACGAGGATGGACTTCTTCACAAACGTGCTTTACATGTATCTCTCAAATGTTAGAGGGGGGAGCAACTGCTTTGTTTCCCTTTTCTTTTTCCAAAAAATCTTATTTTGAATAATTATTTATCTTAAATAGGGTAAGACTTCCCTAGGACATTAATATGTTGATAAATAATAATAAAATTCTTTGAAGATAAGCATATTTTTGTTGGGATTAAGTTGAGCGTTGTTTTTTCAAAAAAAGTAAAAAGAATAACCAAGAAAGCAGGAAAAATACCGCCCAAAGAGCAATGAGTCTGCGCTACGTCATTGTACGGACACTTTAAAGCAATCTTCCAATCAGTTTTATGGCATGGCTGTTGGTACTGGGAGAATTGGAGTGGAAGGGAAGCTACGAAGTTACAAACTCTAAAGTCTAAACGAAAAAAAAGAAAAACCGTGTGGGTCCCAAACAAAATGCCACGAACCAACCCCAAGACTTGAACAAATTCTCTACTGTTTCTCAACCCAAAACAAAATGTCAATCTCCACTTGCCATCCAAATCTTTATCTCAACACTTATAAACCCATCATCCTCTGCTCTCCTCTGCACTCACACTAAACCCCAAAAGCACACACACACGCCCTGCCCAAATACAAGTACCATCTCCCCTGATCCTCTGTTTTCTTTCTTCAGCACTCTCTCTGTATTTCGTTCCACCTCGTGGCCTCTTTTTCTCTCTATTTTGTTTTCTTATCTTTTATTCATTTTGAAGAGACTTGGGATGGGTTCCTCCAGATTTGACACTTGTGGTATCCGATTCTGTTTTTGCATCAATCGGATTATCTACTAAATTTCTACCCACATATTCTCCAATTTGGTTTCTTTTCTGACTATATTTTGATCTGTTTGGATTTAGCCTTTCTTTTCTTCATTCTTTTTTTATTGTTCTGATGCATTTGATTCTACTCTCTCCGTTTGTGTTTCTGTGACCCATCTCAAAATTCTCTCAACCCCCTTTTGCCAATAGAATCTTTCGAGAGAGAAAAAGAGACACAAACACAACTCCTGGTTTAGCTTCTTTTGTGTAAATGGCTGCAGCAAGAAATACCACCGGAAAATCCAAGAAAGGTGTTGTTGATGAAACTCTGGAGATGACTACGAGTCAAGATCAGATGCTTGACAAGGGCAAACAAGGAGCTGGTCTTAGCTTCGAGAGGCAACAGTGGAGGCAAGTTTTTGGTGAAGCTTCCATGCCTGAAAGGCCTCTCAAGAAAATTCGTAGCCCTGAACGCCAAGACTTAGTAATGCAGTCCTCTTCTTTACCCGTTCAATCCTCTGTTTCTCCTAGATTAGACTCTGCTCTTTCATTTTATCCAACATCTTCCCCTTTGTCCTCCTCCCATCCACGCTTGATGTTCCCTTTTGCTTTTGAAGGGTCCAGTCAAGCTATTGACTTCCCTAACCAAGCTGTAACAAACCCTTCTTTATCTATTTTCCGTCCACAACTGCCACAAAATCAACAGCAGATGATATCCTTTGCACAAAACCCCCGGTTTTTTGGCGGGGAGTATGCATTGTCCCAGCAACAGCAACAGCATCAGCATCAGCAATTGTTCCAATATTGGAGTGAAGCATTGAACTTAAGCCCAAGAGGAAGGAGGATGATGATGAACAGGCTGGGACCGGATGGTAGGCCAATATTTCGACCTCCGGTGCAGCCCTTAAACACCACTAAGCTTTATAGGGGAGTGAGGCAGAGACATTGGGGTAAATGGGTAGCTGAGATTCGTCTTCCTCGAAACAGGACTCGCCTTTGGCTAGGGACATTTGACACAGCTGAAGATGCTGCCTTGGCTTATGATCGTGAGGCCTTCAAGTTAAGAGGAGATAATGCTAAACTTAATTTCCCTGAACTCTTCATCAAAAAGGAAAATGCCCAATCTACAGCCCCAGGTCCCACAATTTCTTCTCTGCCAAATTCCAATACAAACCAAGCTCAAAATGAACTTAGTTTGGAGGACAAACCACAACTGCCTCAGAGAGACAGTCGTGAAAGCATTTCGGGGATGGGGTCGAGCGGTTCCAAAGGAGACCATGAGTTTCAGGTTGTATCAGAGGGTGAAGGCGTTTTAGAGTCTCAAGAATTGGCGTGGGGAGACATGGCTGAAGCTTGGTTCAATGCAACTGGTTGGGGTCCAGGAAGCCCTGTTTGGGATGATTTGGATGCTAATAATAATTTGTTTATGCAACCACGTCTTCCATTTGCCACTCCAGATCAGCACCAGTTCAATGATTCTTCCGAACTTCAAAGACAACTGGACAATTTGGGTTCAACTTCTTCCTCTTCTTCTTCATCGTATGCTATGAAGTCCTTCTTTTGGAAGGATCAAGATCGATAGGTCGTTCATAATCTCATCTCTGCAACTGCACGGCATGGTGATCTCTTTTAGTCACTTTCTTTCTCTCTCTCCCTCTCTCACTCACTTTACTAGGATCTCTTGGGAGGTTTTAGGACCACCAAAATCAGATTCTTTCACTGGTTCCTGATTTTTAATGGAAACCAACTTTTTAACTCTGCTATGCACGTCATCTTCATCCCTTCTCTAATCACTGGTTGTGGATTTTTCATAGAC
The DNA here is from genome assembly GCA_026413385.1 of Erythroxylum gracilipes. NCBI lineage: Eukaryota > Viridiplantae > Streptophyta > Magnoliopsida > Malpighiales > Erythroxylaceae > Erythroxylum > Erythroxylum gracilipes. Next base: position 10,449,245 of record JANZLC010000009.1, read on the forward strand.
AGCCTGTGATCCCAAGGAGTTCGGTTGGTTCTTCTCATCAGAATCTTGGCTCCAAGCCCACCTCTCTCTTTTAGCCTCTCTAACTTGGATTTCTTGCAACACTTCCTTAATTTACATCTACTGCAAAAAGGTTGCATATTTTTCCAGGCCTTGTATGCAGTTAGAAAATCAGGCATATGCATTTGGTTCTGTACTTTTGCAATCATGATTTTAGATCTCATCATTCGGTTGTTAATTTGGTGGTGGAAAGATAGTTATGGTAGCAGGAATAGCCAACTTAAGGAGACAGTTTCGTGATTTTGTCCATCCATCACAAGCTTCATTTTTCTGCTTGGAATACGGACATGGACAGAAGTACATTTGTGGTGTAGGTTATCATCTTATATTTGTAGCATGTTTTTTCCGTTTTATGTTAGCAGCAGTTGTATTCATGGATTTAGCAATTTGGGAAGTGATTTTTGGTTCATCATCACAATCCACTAGTAGTATGATCAGACTGCAGAGAACCGAAACATTTTTTAAAATTTAAACTTCAATTTTACCTTTTACTGGTCGCCTAATATCAGGCCCAATATGATACTGATGAAAAACATAGTAACCAAAGTTTTTAGGGGAAAAAAAGGTTACTTCAGTTTGTTAAATCGCTTCCAAAATGCTATCAAAAGTTTTATGACATTCGATTTTTTCAATAACATTCATCCAAGACAACGATGCCAATTTATAGGTTTCTTTTCACATTTTCCTGATAAGTTAATAAATAAAAATAAATTAAATTTTTTTAAAGAATATTAAATTATAATTTAGATTTTATTCAAAATTTAGGTAAGCTAAGAAAATATTTTAAAATGTTTTTTAAAATAATCAAAGGCTTAAATTTTCATCCTATTTGATCGTGTATAACACTATTAAAACTTTTTTTTACTATCTAATAATGACAACAATAAAGGTTTTCCTTTTGAAAAATTGGTTTTTTCTTTTTGTAGTTGAAAATTTAAAAATTTTAAAAATAGAATTGATTTGAAATGATTATAATTTTTTGATAATTCAATATGACTTGAAAACAGTTTTGTATGGCTCTAATTACCAATTAGAGCAGATTGCATTAACCGTTAGCTAATTTTATCATCGGTTAGTTGAAAAATTAATATGGTTAATTTGACCAGCGAATAACATCAGTTATTTATTTAAACTTGTTTGATAAAATTAACTGTTTATTATTAACTATTTATATGTAAAATAATTTATGAAGGGATTACTTAAAAAAAGATTTATAAGGACATGAGCATTATATTTTAATATTTCTTTAAATATTTCAAGGACATGAGCATTATATTTTAATATTTCTTTAAATATTTCAATAAGAATTTAGATAGAACAAAAGAAGTCAACATCATACAAAAAATTAAAAAAAGAGAAAAATTGAGTATGTGGGTGAGAAGGAGATGACAAATTAACGATCTCTATTTCTTTCTATCTTTTATCTTTATCTATACCTATATCTATATCGTGCTCTCTTTTTTTCTCTCCTCCTCTCTTTTAGCATCGTATCAATAGTAATAAAAGATGAAGCAATTTGTAATAACTTTTGGATACAATTGTCATTTCGTTTTTTAATTTTTCAACCGTTGGAACAAAATGTTTTTTATAGGAGCGTTTTCAAAAATAGTAGATTGAGTTTAATTTGCTAACTCAATCAATTGACTACTACATAATTAGGAGCAATTTAACGTAGACAAACAACTAAATACCTCTAAACTTAAAAAATAAAAACATAAATAAAGGTTAGTCGCACCCAACAGAAAGAAAAAAACATAAAAACTTCGTGGATCTGTAGAACTTCCCCCAGCATTCGTGGCAATGGCACTAAAAGCCTTTAAGAGGGTTTAGTTAATAAGCCGAGACTTCGTTGATGATAATGAAACGGGTGGTGGCCCACTGACCGTCCAATGAGATCATCAAACATTTCTTAACTGCGACGGCACGATAATGATGAAACAGTTATTTGAAAATGATACATTGATAATTGACTTGGCTACCATTTTTCCTTTTTATATTATTCATATAGACAATAACACAACGACGTGTATTGTATTAATACTGTTGCAAAATATCTCGGATACTTCTTAGCATGTCATCGACTAAAAAAACAGTACCCACTTCGAAATGACAATAAACAATTGTACTTGTTATATATAATTTAATCTACAAGGTCCTAACTCACTAGAAAACGAATATACTAGTTTCTCATCACTATACAGATAAAATGCATCTTTTGTGGTGGGATTTAATTAATAAAAGACAAGTTTGTGCAACTTATTCTGAACCAAAGTGGGTGTTTTCATTTTTCATGCATAAGAAATGGTGTCATTTTCTGTGAAATAAATGATTATTTTCTATTTCTTTGGCATATTGTGTAAGACAAGGACATGATAACATTGGAGTAGGCATTGGGGCATGAACAGAACTCGGGTATAAGTTTGCTCTTTCAACCTCCAGCCGCCTTTATGTTGAAACTAAGTTGCATAAATTCTGAGGCGACTTTTTCTGTTTAAGATCAACTTGAATGAAGAATAGTACGTCGAAGACCATTAGCCAATATCTGATATGTCTTTGTGTAATGAAATGTAGTTTTTTGAAACTTTAGTGAAATAATTAGTTGATCAAAACGGAATCGTTATAAACAAAATACCCAGTTATGTTGGAATCATTTTTTATAATATTTGGGAAGCCGTCATTCAAACTGATAAATAATTTAAATATTTCATTTGTAGTTAGTAATAAGAGGAGTAACAATCAAGGGTGTATCTTTAAAGGAACTTTCATTCACTTGCTTTGGTTTACCATGTTAAGTCAAAATTTACTTTACGTATTGAAAGATTTTGATGACAACCAAAAAGAAGAAAAGCAGACGAAATATAACCTTAACAAAAATCAGA
>JANZLC010000009.1:10469318-10479803 GCA_026413385.1 Erythroxylum gracilipes
AATGCCCTTAAGCATTTTTACCACTTTTAATTCAATCAAACCATATAATAAAAAGTCTACTAATTTTTACAGGAATACTTAACTCTTAGAAATTATTCCATCAAGCCTTATAACTTATTTCAATCATACTTAATCAAAATTTATCCCAAGCAATTAATCATTCAGAATCTCAAAAATAATTGAGATCATGCTTAATTCATCAGGAAAAGTTCGGGGTCCAACAAGAAGTGCTAGGTCCATATTGCCTAAGCCTATTTATAACAGGTTCTGGACGTTTTGATAATTTAATTGAAATTAAATTCTAATTTCAAATAAACTTTAATTACGATTAAAAATAATTCTAATTAAATACCAATTATGCCCAAATAAGATTCAATATCTCATATTGATCCTTATTTATTACATATCTCATATTTAATCATAAAGTTTCTCAAACTTACAATCAAATCTAACTTAATTAAAATAACATTGCTATCTTAAACCCATTATATATGTGAGACCCATTAGGTTCCTAAATATGTTAGCAATGATTATAAATTCTAATTCTAATTTATAACTAGAACTAGATAAATTAAAACTCCTTTTAATTTATCTTTAATTATCCAATTAAATAATTTATAATTATAGATCAAGATTGACATCTTGCAATGCGTCATGACCTCCCAAATATTTAAGAATATAAAAGTTTTTTTTTGCTAACCTTTTCATGCATAATTTTTCTATATAATTTGATCTTTTCATTATACATTGTTCCGATTAGACATATAACATGAAATTAATGTCTACTCTATTTTTAGTCCAATCATATTAGTTCTCTGCTATTAACTATTGATTCAATTAATGAAATTTGTAAAATATTTACAAAATTTCATTCCACCTTGACCAATGATTTTCTGAATCAATACTAATCGAGAACAAAGAAACAATCTCCCTAATTACTTTAGGGTGTTAAATCTTATCTTGATCATATAACCATCTCCATATAGTTCATGTTACATCCAATGACTAACATTTGGCCAACCTATGATTAAATAGGTCGTAAATAGTATCAAAACATAGCAATCCTTATATAAGATAACTTTGGTGAGTTCAAGTCAAAAGATCACTTATGCAATGATCACAACGAGAATTCTATAAGCATACAAGTAATGTTCCAAATGAATTTCTCATGTTGGGTCTGTTTAGTGAACTTATTCTCTAGCAAGCACCCATATATTTGTTTAAATATCTCTATACTTTAGCCTATGAGATCGACTACTTCCTTCATAAGAAAAACATAACTTGTGCTAGTCTTTTTTGCATTATATTAATGTCCAAAATTAATAGAACAATGACAAGGAACAATTTAGGGATAATACATAAATGCAATATGAAATTCATAATTATAATCTCATTATAATTTCATTTGCAATGTAAAATTATCCCAAGAACTTTATCATATACATCTAAATATGTACAAGATTAATACTGCCTTTAAATAATTGTCATTAAAGTACAACCAAAACGATTGGCTATAGGACATAAACTAATATTTAAATCATAGTGTCTATGAACCTGAAATCAGAGACCGTGAAGCTTATGGAGGCATGGAATTGTAGATGAAATTCATAATTGAATGCCTTTATATTCCCTACAACCTTGGTCTCTCCATCATTTTGGTCGACTCCGAGAGCTTTCCTAACCAGGAGACTGACATTAATAATGACACCTAGAGAGTTTTAGGCGGTTGAGTTTTAAGTATGAAAAACAGTGGTTGTGCCCCAAAATTGTGTACTCGTAGGATTTTTGGACTATTTTGAGTCAATAATTATAAGAAAACTGTAATATGATTTGTTTGTTCTTGATGCGTGATGAAAATCCTGAGTTTGATGAAAGATATTTCTCCTGGATATGAACATTATAGGATGGCTTAGGTAATAATGGACATGGTTTTAATGTAGACTAGTCTCCATTATTATTATTTTCAATCAAATCAAAAGATATATGCCAAAGAAGTAATGATGGTACTTGAAGAAATGATGGTTGGAATTCTGGATGTTTACATAATGGGGAAATATTTTCCAGAAACATTTGATGCTCTTTAGTTTTGATCTTTCTCCAATTCGATCGATTTGTGTTAGTCAATGATAACAACTGTGAGGTTCCCTTTTGAGAGTTGTTGTGCAGTGCGTTGCAGTTTGTAAAGGATGAAGCTTCACTTACTGTTATTTCGAAAGGGGACAAGATACGATGGCTATATGGATGTTGATGTTAGAATTTCTTAAAATAAAGACTCAAGCTTCCTATTGTGCTTGAGGATGATGAAGTTGGTACTGTGATCTAGCTTTTTTATATTCTTAATAATTATTAAACAAATCATATGAAAAATGTTTACGATCAGCTCTTACTGAGGTGGTTTTGGAATTTTTTGAATCTACCAAAATTCTTTAAGTCATCAATCATTCCTATATATGCTTGGTTCCCAAAAAACAAAACCCTTGTCACATGAGAGACTTCTACCCTATTTCTTGTTGCTTTACTATCTATAAGGTGATATCAAAGTTTTTTGCTGAGTAACTCAAGTCTATCCTCTCGGTAACTGTCAATTCTACACAATGTGCATTTATTCCTGAGTGGAATCCTGGCGATAACATTCTACTTCTAAAGAGTTACTAAAGGATTATCCTTCTGGTAAGAAATTGAACAGTTGCTTGATTAAGATTGATTCTTTCAAACCTTTGATACAAATAGTTGGAGCTTTATAAGGCTTTGTCTTGAAGCGTTGCATCTTTTGCCTAAATTTGTTCATTGGATCATGACCTACATCACTATTTCTTCATTAAGTATTCTTATGAATGGTACCCCCACCTTCCCTTTCAAACCTGCAAAGGGGATTAAGCAAGGTGATCCTTTATCGTCGTACTTGTTTACACTTGGGTTGATTCTGCTTCGGTCCAAATCATGATGCATGTGCATAATTTATTTGGGAAATGGTCTGGACTACATCTTAACTACATCAACCAATGTCACTAGAAAAGTGATGTGTAGAAATTTATTGCATTTTTCACTAAAATTATGACCATCACATCAAAATTTATAGGAACCTTAAGCGAACCATCAATGAACTCTTTTAAGGGGACACTTAGAATAATTTCTTAAAAAATACAAAGCTATTCATAAGGACAAAACCAAGCAATGACATAGATCAAGGATCCCAAACTAAACAAGAGGATAAGGAAGACCACATAAGTCATTAACATGATTGTTAATAGAGACACTAGTTATAAAAGATCTCAATTAAAGATTTTTGCTTAAAATAATCGAGTACACATCATAAGAGACTAAAATAAAAATGGTGAATAAGAAGGTAGATCATATTTAAAAAAGAGAAAAAAAAATAGCCCCAAGATTATAGATGGCATAATTAGGGTACAAGATGTAGAATAAATCCTAAAAATGTAAGCTGGAGACGAGAACTATAATAAGTTACTAAAAATAGGAGCCAATATGGATGAAGATCAAATACCAAAATGACATAATTTTTAAAAGAAGAATAAGAAATTTATGTTGCATGTTTAACTTTAGACATGATAGGAATTGAGCCACATAAAATAACTTATAGGGTGAATGTGAGACCTAATGCTAAGTTCATAAGTTAGAAGAAAAGAATAAATGAGAAAGAATGAAAATAGGTAAAAAAAAAAGGTAAATAAAATTTTAAGTGCAAGCTTTATTAGGTAGGTGATGTATCTAAATTGGCTCACCAATAGGGTTATAATGAAAAAATCTAATAAAAGGTATCGTATGTGCATTAATATTACAATTTTAAACAAAGTATAGCTAAAGGTAGTTACCTACCTTTAGAGATATACTAACTTATAAACACCAAAGTAGGTTATAGTTATTTGAGTTTCATATACATATAAATGTTATAATCAGATCCATACGTGTGAAGATGATGAAAAAAATGATAGTTAACAAAACATATTATTACAAAGATAATGTCGTTTAGATCAAATAATGTATAGGTAACCTATCATAGGCTCATCAATTCCATTTTTTACAAACAATTTAGTCAAAATATGAATAAGTGGATATGATCTTTAAAATGGAAGTATGGGCAGATTAGTTAGTAAACCTAGGAGAATGTTTCAAGACACTAAAGAAGAGTGGTAAGAAACTAAATCTTGTGACATTTGTGTTCAAAACTTCTCATGAAATTCTTAGGATTTATATTGAGTCAAATGGGCATTAAAATTAATCTTTAAAAGATCAAAGCAATCATTACTATGAAACAGACATAGACTTTAAAAAAAGTACAAATTCTTGTAGGTAAAATAACAAGCTTATCTTGTTTTCTTTCAAAGTCTAGTAAAAGGTATACTCTTATTTTTCAAAATATTAAAACAAAGCATAAGGCTCAAATGAAGTAGCAAATGCTAGTAGGTGTTTGAAAGTACGAAAAATCACTTACATAATCTAGCTCTCTTTACCACCCCTTATAATAGAGAAAATATGTACTTACAAATCTTAACTGTATTAGAAGCACTGAATTCATTTCTTATTCAGAAAGACAAACATTAAAGCAATATTTAATGGATTTGTTAGGCTACTTCGCTTCTATTGCTTGAGAATGGAAAAAAGTGATTAGGGAAAGAAGATTACTGAAGGTTGTTTTCTTTAGGAAGTTCCCTTGAGAAAGGTACCAAGAGAGGTCAAAAGGGGATCATTCATTGATCCAATTGGATGTCCATCTCTAGGAACATAATATATGATTAACTGTAAGAAGATTTTTTGTACATCATGATTGTAAAACCATATACATAAAAGAAGACATCAGTACCAACTTACTTAGAAGTCTAATTTTTTCCTTCTATGGCATGATCAATAATTTCAAGTAGCTTTAGCCAACATTCAATTCATTTTAAAGGAAGAGCATTTTGTACACGAAGCTTATATATCTGTCAAAGAAGGCAACTTTATTGCAATAGTTCTTTTTAATAAAACTCAGCCAAAAAGCGTATAGAAAAAGGAATAAATATAGTGAAAAATTGTATTCTTTGTCGTAGTAGTAAATAGGACAAAAATAATTTGTTTCTTTGTCTTTAAAAAATAGGAGCAATTAATAGTGATATGTTAACTAAAAAAAATCCTTTTGTAGAAAATTATTTATTAAGAAAAATAAATAAGCTTAACACAAAGGTAAAAAATAAATCCTAATAACATGGTCTTAGACATCTACCATTATGCTCATAATGATCAGTTATACTATGGCCATCTGTAATGGAAAAGAACATTTAATTATTTGTATAATAGATCATATGGTGGGCCATAAGTTAGGGAGAATTTATATCAACTCAAAATTTGAGGTCATAATCTACTTCTTCTAGTTTGGGTGTGGTAAGTTACTTTTTTGTTCATATAGAGTCTCTCTTGACCCTTTTTTGCATGATATATGATTTGGATATAAGCTTCCTTCTGTATATTGTTTGGGTCTACTTAAGTAAAGGCTAGTTACAATTAAATGAAAGATCCCTTATTGCACATTTTTTATATCTGTCTTTATCTAATCAAAGATAGTTCAATCCGATTTTAGCTAATTTAAGGTTTATCATCTTTTTGGCTCCATTTTGGGGCACACTCCACCTCAATGAAGATTCCATAACCACACTCTACCTCAGTGAAGATCTCCTAAAAATAACATAACTCTCAATGTAGAGAATTATCATGCTTCATAACATCATGCTCCACCATAAAAGCATACCCACTTAGAATAAACCAATTCTAAGCATTTTACTTCGGCACATATCGAAAATAGCCTTGCTGAAAAATTATGATGCAACTCCCATGTTTGGCTATCCTGGAAGTTCATCAACCATCGACATAAATTCCACCACACACCTTGCATTAATACCAAACCAATGCCCGTATACAAACTTGTGGACCCGCTAACAGTAACACATCTTCTATCATGGCAACTTTGGGATTAGCGGCATGTCAAGAGGATGTATATGCCCCCTTGCCCCTTTTTTTAGGGAACAAAATCATTATCCATAGAGACAAGTTAGCGACATTGTCAGTCTTTCCATTAATTGACCCAGAGCCTCTTGCAGAACCTGCTCCACCTCTCGAACAATTTTTCTTAACGTGCTCAGATTGTCCACACATCCAGCATATTATATTTTTCTTCATGGAGTTCTTCTTCCGATATTTAGCTACCACCAGAGCTGAGTCTTCAGGAGGAATATTTTTTCCACCACCCAGTCTTCTCTCTTCTGAAAAGAGTTTTCCGGTAACTTCAAAAAAAATTATCTTCTCCTTCCCATGAATCAAAATAGTTTTCATGTGTTCATATGAAGGTGGAAGAGACCAGATGAGTCTCAAAGCTTGATCCTCATCATCTATATGAAGTCCAATTGCCTCCAGTTCAGAGAAGATCCCATTGAGAACACTTAAATGATCTGAAATTGTAGTACCTTCCCTCATCCGCAGTGTATGAAACTGCTCTTTTAGATACACCCGATTTGAGACGCCCTTTGTTTGATACAACTCCTTGAGCTTTTCCCAAAACTCCTTTGCTGTAGATATTCCATGCACATTTGCAAGAACATTATTAGCCAAACACAATCGTATCCCACTTGTTGTTCTCAAATCTAGATCCTCCCAATCTTCATCGCCCATACTAAATCTGCCCGTACAGGCCGTTTTGCTAGTATCACTAGTAGTTGTGCTAATATCAGGGATTTGTCTGCCTTTCAATGCCTTGTGTAACCCCGACTGAATCAAAATATCTCTGACTTGCACTTGCCACAAGCCAAAATTGATTCTCTCGTCGAATTTTTCCACCTCAAATCTAAGAGAATTCGAAGCCCTATTTCCTGACATTTTTCCTGTGCTCTTCTGCCTTGATAAATTGTATCGTAGAAATGAATATTACACCAGGTAAGTTCCTAGGAAAGAGAGATGGGTCACAAAAGACACACTTAAATATCAAGTCTTTCCTTAGCCAGAACTTTCCTAGACAGGCACTTCCATATTACCACACCAAAACTCCATCGCACCAAATGAACCTTTCTCAAGAAAATCTTTTCTGATGTGGAAAATCAGTCAAAATTGTGACCATAGAGCATACTTAGAATTTTCAAGAAAAAACACACCTTGGCTCTAATACCAATTGTTGAGAATTTAGACCTCCCGAACCCATACCCAAAGATATTTTATAGACAAAAATATCAAAAATTAGAGAAATAATAATAACACAAGAGAATTTACTGGAAACTCCCAAACTGGAGAAAAAACTACGAGCACCGAGAAGAAAATCCATTATGTGAAAAAATTCTTATAATCACACAATTTTTCCTCTTACCCAATCCCCAATACACTAACACACCCACAAAGAAATACCCAAAATAAATTCTCCAACTCTTACCTCAAAAGAGGAATTTAACTAGAGTCAAATTTGTCATACAAATCTTTGACTTTGTATTGGTATATTAATCAAGGAGGTAGCAACCTCCTTATATAGGTAAGAACCTTGCCCCAATTATTTTCCCTAACCAATATGAGACAAACAAAAGAGCCAAAACTCAACAGTTGAAAACCTACATGTCTATTCATCTACAATTCTAGCCTTCAACAACCGCTCTTCGGCGATGTTACCTTTAGAGAGAGACGTACCATCTTTAACAAAGGACTTTTTTTATATCAAATAACGGACCACTAAGCTTATCTCTCAAATTGAACTTGAGGTTTGGATCTTTCCAAGCAGGACTAAAACCCACACTCAGTACCATCTTTCAAATAAGGGAACATAAATTTCCTTTTTCAGTTATGAGTTTCCTTAGGATGCTTCCTCACTTTGAATCCAATGTCAGGTTTTGGCATTTAAACCTTATATCATCCAAAAAAATCTCCAAATAGGCCTCAATTAATGATTGAACCTAAAAATTGGCATTCAATTCTATATTGTCTAAATGATAAATTATAAGAAAACCTAATATCAAATACCATAAATAAGATGAAGTTAAGCTAAGCTCAAACATGTTTCCATTAATAAATCAACACAAAAATTATTAAATGGCAACCTTAAGCCATACCTAAAACTATTATCGTAAATGATTACCTTACTAAGTTTACAAAAACTTACTCTCTTATAGGCCTATGGTTTTTGAATCCTCATATATAAAAGGATAACAAAGTTTAACCTCGTGTTATTTGGATCTATCATAAATCTAATTATCTAAAGTCATATCTTTCAACCTTAGAGTTTTCTATAAGACTAAGGATAGACTCAAGAGCAAGTGGCCATCACTACTGGTACTATGCTCCTTTTTATTAACAACTATAGGCCTGTATCTCTTTAGTCCTAAGGCCATCTCCAACCAACACACCAAAACACCAAACACTAAATTTAGTGTTTTGGTGCAAAGAAATCACTCCATGGAAGACACCAAATTTCAACACCAAAATGGTGCAATAAATAGTTACACACCAAATTTGAACACCAAAATGATGCAATGAATAGTAATACACTAAATTTGAATACCAAAATGGTGCAATAAATAGTAACACACCAAATTTGGTGTGTATTCATTTCACCATTTTGGTGTTAAAATTTGGTGTCTTCCTTAGAGTGATTTCTCTGCACCAAAATACCAAATTCATGCATTAAAAGTTGTAAAAAGACAACTTTGTTCATTATCTTTTTAACATATTCCTTTTATGTCCTTATCACAATATGATTTATTTACATAATTTACTAAGTAATTAATTTTAAAATATATATTACTTTATAAAAAATATATTATTATAAAGACCCCATTGAGACATTTAAAATGACACTAATATTGAATATAATATTAAATTTATTTTAAATATTTATTTATAATTCTTATTTATAAGTGTTATAAATCATTAATAAAATATGTTAAGAATAAAAAGTAAATTCGAAATAAAAGGTCATAAATTTAAACTGCAACATTAATTTAAAAAATTAAAACAAAAATTAAAAAAATATATTTGTTAAATAATATTAATTTCATATAAAGTATATATTAATTAATTAAGAATAATGATTTTATTTTTTATAAATAAATAAATATAAATTAATTTAGTTAATAACTAAATTATTGTGAAATATTATTTAAAAAATTTGATGTAAAATGATTGGAGCAACACTAAATTTGATGTAAAAAGATTATTAGAATATTCTCTTTTACACCAAATTTGGTGTAAAAATTTAGTGTAATAGTTAAAGATGGCTTAAGTCCACACTAGATCTACTCGAAGACTTATCACGAGAATCATCCTTCTTTGACAAACCACTATGTTCAAATACTAAAAAAAAAACCAGAATATTTTGACACTTGTCTAAATATGCTTAAAGACCAAAGGGCAAAGGCTAACAAAAACTTAAGAAACCAAAAATCTTTTAATATAGTAGGAGATGAAGACAAGTGTCATAATCTCACGCACCCACAAATTATTATAAAATTAACTATTATTCTTACAAAAGATGTTATTTTTTATCTACCAGAGTATTATATTTCATCTTTCTACTTTTTGCTAACTTGTTTATTATAAGCCAAACATCAAAAAAATATTCTAGTACATGGTTTTGCAAGTCTTTTTAAAAGCAATTCTTGAAATCACGTTTTTTTAGTCTAGAGAATCTTAAAGTTCAAAAATCCGTACGTCAGTTTACGTATCAAATGAATTTTGGGCACAGGATGGCACTATGAAACAAACACTGGTGAATTGATCCCATGAATTTTAGAGCCCCAGACTTGCTTTATGCTTTGATTATAGATGGGTATGTCGCATTTTGCTTTATTAAAAATTCATGTTGAGTCTCACATGTTGAGGATATTGCAATCTCATTACTTGTAGCATTATGCTCCGAATGATACCAGCATAATCACATCCAAAGATTAGGTGATTAGTAGACTTGTAAGTTGAGTAGCATACATATCTGATTTCTATCTTCAATCCTCGTAATGCTTTTTGATGGTTGTGACAGTGAGACTTGATATCTACACAAACATTATCCGGAAGTTTTTGTAATTAAATTTGTCCAGAAAAATAATTTCGTAACTTAAAAGAATGTTATGCAAGCTACATCCTTTTGATTTTTTAATGAAGAAGTTGCCTATTCCCACAAATTGTCATATTGAAGAAATCTCAAAGTTTAATTAATACAATGAACATGTGAACATTAAGGAACTTGTCTGCATCCTTCATCTGGACCACCAATGCTGATGTTTTGTTCAAGATTTTCCCCTTCTTTTTCTTCTCTTTCAACTCAAAAATGACGGTTGATAATGTTGGATTTTTGGCTTCTTTGTTGTCCTATATTGGTTGGGGACAACAAATGAGCAAGGGCTCTTACCTATATAAGGAGGATGCTACCTCCTTAATTAGTGCACCAACTAAGGTCAAAGATTTGTAGTACAAATTTGACTCTAGTTAAATTCCTCTATTGAGGTGAGAGTTGGAGAGTTTGTCTTG
>JANZLC010000009.1:10519932-10530805 GCA_026413385.1 Erythroxylum gracilipes
TCATAGAAAATTTTCATATGGTTCATAAAAACACATGTTTCTAAAAATTCTCATCATGTAGTCATAATCTCAAACTAAAAAACATGAATGCATCAAGCTTATTCACATAACATAAACACATAAGCACATCAGAATGGATCGAGTGGATCCAAAAATAAAACGTGCTACACATTACCACTTAATGGTCCTATGTAGCCGTGAACTTATAGGAGTTCATGAAGGAGCTCCATGCCACTAGCGGGCAGGTGGGAGAAGCCTTTCACTTGGGACAACGTGCACGTGACATAACTTATGGGACCACCACAAACCCACATAACACATATTTCATAACTTGTAAACTTGTGGCCCAAAATAGCATTTTTCCAAAACTTGATTTTTCATAAGCTTGAGATATTTCAAAAATCATTCCTGAAAGCCTAATTTTATAAACATGTTATCTTTTCAAAAGAAATCACTTTCAAAATCTTTCCATAAATCATCACACAACTTCATATAACAAATGTATAACAATTTCTCAAATCATTCAAAAGCAATAAATGCAACGCTTATGATGTAATTGAAATCATTGAACTTCTTAGATTCAAAGAAAACATTAGTGGCGTATTTACTCTATTATAAACATGTACTCACCTTGATTTCCTTGCCTAAAGGCTTGACTTGCTCAAAATGCTTCTTCTCTCGTTCCTCTTGTCTCTCTTGATCCCTTTATTCAATAACAAAAATCCCACTTAATAGGGTTTTCAAAAGAAAATCCCTCAACCATAATCTCTAAAATTGGCTCTAGAAATACTTAAACCCAAGCATTTTCTAAGCTCCATTAACTAAAATCCAAAAGTTTCAAAATGATCTTACCTTCATTCTTCACCAAATGAAGGCTTCCTTATCTCAAAGAGAAGCTCTTCTTTTCCTCTACATGTTTCCTTTCTTGATTAACTCAAAAATCTCTTTTGAAGACTAAGGAAAGTTAAACCCTAACTTGTTTTCTTTTCTTTCTCTCTTTCATTGTTTTTCATTTTTCTCTCTCTTTTATCTCTTTTCTCATCCAAGCATTTTCCTTCTTCTAGAATCCTCCAATTCACGTTCTCTCCTTCTCTTAAAGTGCAAGACAATACTTTTTCTTCTAATTATGCCCTTAATGAGTCCAAAAAGTCCATTTTATCCTTGCTTATAAACTTATGTTCTTTTAACCTTAAGTGTCTTGCCAAAAATACCCTTGAATATTCTAACATAAAACTTTCTTCTAGAAAATGTCCCCCATTGTATTAAGTTTCTATTGACACCAAAATTATTCAGTTTGGTTCAGTGATTTGAAAGATTGTACTTTAAACATTTTTTGGCTGCTCTTGTCTAAACAATATACTATGCACAAATTCCATCTGAAATTTAAACATCTTAAAGACGGAATTGATTCCCATTTCTTCATGTCATTTGTAGTTCCATGTCTCTAGTTTAGGACAAATAAGAAATAATCTCATTTGGACCTCTACCGATCTAGAAATCATCAAAATACTGAAGTATGTTCAGTGGGATAACACCAGTTCATAATATTCAAGAACACACTCACTGTACCTGTCCCACATTTTTCACTCAATCTTTCTCAATGCAATTCAGATGGCTATGATTTTTGGTGTAGATGCGAGTCCAATGGTTTAGGAATCAAGTCATTCGGGTGTCTATAGAAAAAGTTATGGCAAAAAGAATCAAACATGGCTTTGTCCTCAATCATATTGAACCTATCTTGGGACAATTAGCATAACTTTCACTATAGACATTAGATTCGGGTTTTATTTGCATGGTTCGAAAGAGAACCTCAGGCTCTACAATTTTTTGAAGACCTTAAAGACAAATTCTACCATCTGAAGGGCCAAAAATAGAACAGACGATATAATGTCATTTTGAGACAAAAGTGACGTCATCAGATGATACAAGGTTGCGAAAATTGCCATAACTTTTCCTCTATATATCCAATTAAGGTATTCTTTTGATGGTAAGAAAGAAAACTTCAAGAGATATAGTTTCATCAAGACGGAGAAGACAAATTCTATCATATATAGGGTCAAAATAGAGCATACAATATGACATCTTTTTGAGATGAAAGTGACATCATCAGACAATACAAGTTTGGGAAAATTGCCATAACTTTCCCTAAAGATATTAGATTAAGGTGTTATTTATATAGTTCGAATGAAGACTTCATGCGCTACAACTCTCAAGAAAACCTAGAAGAAAATTCTGTAATCTGAAGGGTCAAAAATAGAACAAAGCATATGATGTCAATTTGAGACGAAAGTGACATCATCAAATGATACAAGGTTGGGAAAATTGCCAGAACATTTCCCTATACATATCGGATTAAAGTGTTTTTTAGATGGTTAGAAAGAACACTTCAAGGGATAAAACTCTTATGATGACCTAGAAGACAAATTCTATCATTTGAAGGGCCAAAAATAGAACAGACAATATGACATCATTTTGAGAAGAAAGTGACATCATCAAACAGTATAAGGTTGGGAAAATTACCATAACCTTCCTATGGATATCAGATTAAAGTGTTCTTTATATGGTTAGAAAGAGTAATTCAAGATCTACAACTTTTATGAAGGCCTTAAAGACAAATTATATCACTTGAGGGATCAAAAATAGGACAGAAGATAGTATATGGATAGTAATTTCATCTTAGATGAACAATAACTGAGACGATATAATGAACAATAACTTCGTCTTAGATGAACAGTGACTAAGACGATAATTTCTTCCTTCTTTCATTTCCATCATCTTACCTTACTTTGTCTTACTTTGCTTTGCCTTACTTTTCTTCGTCTTACTTTCGCTTCGCCTTACTTTTGCTTCGTCTTACTTTCCTTTCATCTTACTTTTGTATCTCCATATTTAAAAATCATAACTTTCGACTCAGATGTCCAAAAATTTCATACTATATACCGTTGGAAAGATAAAAGAAAGATATACAACTTCAAAAGACAACTTTGCCAAAATCTATCTAGATCAATCCCAACTTTTCCCCTAAACTCTGAAGACGAATTTTACATTATCCTCCAACGTCCTGCACCCTGTTCTCAACTTCATGACAAATTTTGAGATTCTTAGAGACAGAATTGAAATTCAATATCTTGATACTAAATGTAACCATATATCTTTAGGACTATCCAAATTAAGAATCATCTCATTTGGAAAACTACAAAAAATGTTGTGGCTAAAAGACTGAAGCATACTCAGTGGACATTTTCTAGACCACTACCAATTTTTGTTTCAAAAATCTTTCCTTAACACAACTCATACCAAGATCACCCTTTTTCTACTGCATTTTCTCTTCATTCTCAACTTTATTTCAAATCAATGACCTCCATAAAGAAAATTATAATCCATGATTAATCATGAACGTGAATAATAGAACATATATATCTGTACATATTTTTTCATCAATTTACTACACAAATTCAACTTCATTTTTTCTTTCATTTCACTTATAACTTTCACCTTTATTCTTTCTATTTCAAAATCTCTTATCCACCAAAGACACCATAGTGAATCATAAATCTATCCACATCTTTCATTTCCTACATTACTCTTGTCTATCATTTATTGGTTCAAGAACTTTCATTCATTTGCTCTTAACTCGTGACTAATCACCAAAATTTCTCAATCAATAGTTCTAATCTTCTACAAAAAGCTCCGAGTCCAACAAATGGGATAAATTTATTAATTTTAATTATTTAGTGTATACGGAATTAACCCATGAATTTTATACTAGTATACAATTTCAGCTACAGGGTTTAACTAAATTTTGGTTTCGATTAAAGAGTCAACCATGTAATTTGAATTATGATGTTATTGAAGATATTGGTGGATTTCTTAAGTCAAAAATAACTGACTGTGCACGTGCCAGACAACTTTCCCTTTGTTTAATTTGATTTTTAGTATTTTTAAAACATTAATTTCAATTAATTTAATTTAATGGAGATTAAATTAGTTTAAATTTCTAATAAAATTGAAAAAGTGTCTTCCAAATTTTGAAAATTGTTTTCAAGCAATAATTTTTATTTGCAATATTTTTAGAACTCAGTCTAATTTTTAAAGTTGTTGAATTATTAAATTAAATTAGTTATTAAATCAATAACTAAAATTAAGCAAAAAAGTTTAAATGATTTCTTTCATAATTAGATTATGTTAGAAATTATAAATATAATGAGTATATTAATTAAGATGAGATCTTAATTTAAAAAGTTAAAGTAATTATTTTTTAATATGATTAAGATTAATAATTATATTTAAGCCTAATTAATTTTAGAAAAGTTGTTTCTAAAATTACAATTAACTAGTTTCAGTTAGATTGAAATTAATTAATTAGACTCCACAAAATTAAGAAAAGTATTCTTAAGTAATTAAGAAAATTGTTTCGTAATAAAATTTATTTATTTTAATTTGATTGAGATAAATTAAATTTATGATTTTTTTGTTTAGAGAATTATTATTCAATTTATTTAAAAATTCTTCATTTATGAATAATAAGTTTCTCGAACAGCTAGAAAAATTATTTTTCTTCATTAAATTTTTTTGAAATGCTTTTTACTTATTAATTAGTAAAAATGAAATTTCTTTAATAATTTTGAAAATAGTTTTCTAATTTACTAAGGAAAGATTTTCTAGTTAATTAAGAAATCAATCTCTAAATAAATAATATAATGACTTTCCTAATTAAATTTAAAATTGTTTTATTTAATTTTAAAAGTAGTTTCCTTTTAATATTAGAAATAGTTTTCTAATTAAGGAAAAACAATTTCTATTGAGATTAGATATAGTTTTCTAATTGGAATAGAATTTGTTATTTACATAATTTTGAAAAGAAGTTTTTCTAAATTATAATAAGTAAGAACTACAATTTATTGAAAATTATTTTCAATTAAATTTTGTTAAAACAATCAAGATAATTGAAAATAGTTTTCAATTAAATTTGAAAATTTGTTTTAAAATCATACTGAATTTCTATTTGGAATAAAAATTTATTTTAGTAAGGAATCAATGAGTTTAATCTAATTTTAATTTTTTCAAGTAATTGAAAATATTATTTTAGATTATGAAGATCAAAGGTTGATGTTTTATGCATATAATTCGATTATGAGTGCATAAGTTGCATATTTTATTTATATGTTTGATGTAGATATTTGATACATGTTAAATTGTATGTTTTATATGTGTGATATTTTATATGTGTGATATTTTGTTCATGATCATATGAATTTAGAGGCAGGGTTAGGAATAACATATAAGATATGGTTTAGCAAGAGTTGTCACCTAATAGGATGCCATTGATAAATTGTTTTCTACCTAATTTAAGTTTATTAGTTTTTAAAGAAAACTCAAGATCAATTAAATTTGAATGGGATCCTATCCCATTAAAAAGATTAGTTTAATATTTTTGAATAAAATAGTGAAAATAACCAAATATATTATTAAAGTCATAATCTCATTTGGTAGTCATGACATATAATTAATTACTTTTTTTTAACTTTTATATTATGTTCTAAGTAGAACTACCTTGTTTAGTATAGTAGATTCTAAGTTAGTGAACCAAATTTCTTAGAAATGGGATATGTTTAAAAAGAGTTCTCAAAGTTAGAAAATAAAATTATATGCCTATTATGCAATTTTGTCATAATCCTTGTTGAGGATTTGGTGTTAAAGTTTTAAAGATATGACAAAATCATATGGATGCCAATATGTATTGACATTTTTAGTTGACTAATGTCTTATAAACTTTGATAACAACATATAAAATGTATGTCAACACTATGATAACAAGATGCAAGAGGTTGTATAGAGTATAGCTAAAAGGTATAACACCTTGTTGGAAAATTTTCACTTAATTTAGCATATTGAAAGAATAAATATGGACATCACTTAAAGGCTTTGTTATAGAATGATAATAGTTATCATTAGAAGAAAATGATTGCATAACTTTTCTTACCAGTACGAGATATGATAAAGATCATATATATTTCTAGTTGATGGTTATGAGTATTTGATACTGAATTTATATTCAATATTACAATATTCAAAGCATGATAAGAAATAGATTGTTGAGTAAGAGTAGTTGATCCATGTTTATACAAATAGTTTATATGTGCTGGATCAAAGGAGACTTATGCTTAACATAGAAGGCAAGAATAAAAGTTGGATAACTAAGACTATCCTTTTATGCCATATTGGTTAAATCAACATAATGAGAATCATAAAGTTATGTATAAGGATAAATGTATACTTTTTGGTTATGAATTGTATGGAACTTGTCAAGTTGAAGAATAACCAAATCAACCTTTGGTGAAAGAATGATGATGGTATTGAATTATTAAATCTTATACATGTAATGTATTGGATGGAATAACAATTCAAAAAAGGATAATACTTTTATTTCATTATATTTCTAATGACTTTATATGATACAGTCGTATGTATTAAATGAAATGTTGATTTAAAATTTTGAAAAGTTCAAAATTTTTAAATCTAAATAGAAATTAAGCATTGAGAATGATAAAGCAATTTGGTGAGATCGTTATGGTGAGTTTGAAATTTTCAGTTATCTATAGGGAATAAGATTCTCTATTGAAGACCTTCAAAACTAAATTCATAAGAGTATGGATTTATGTAAGGACGAAAATAAAATATGTGATTTTGTATGATGCAATATTATTTTTTCTATAGTTATGCCTAGTACAATGACTTAGGGATGTGATTCTTAGTTGAAGCATGTATTATCCATTAAGTTTAGAACTAAATTGGGTAATAAAAGGTTATTAGATATCCAAAAGGTTGGATACAATCTTACAAACTTATTAAACAAATTGTTTATTTCAATGAATACTTATAGGAGAATAGTTCTCAGGATTACTAGTGGGAGTAAAATGAAATATGAAAAGTTCAAATCTTATGACAAAAAATCCAACTGGTACTGGTGCCTTTGTTGATATTTTGATGCATAGTTGAAAGGCTACAAGACATTGAAAGATTTACTTTTATAATGAATTCAAAGAGTTTGTTTTGGAGATGATTGTGAATTTATCATGTCTATAAGAAGATTAGCGGGAGTATAACTATCCTTTTCAGTGGGAGTATATAGAGACATATTGCTCAGATAGAACAATAATTCTAATTTTTCTATTATTGAAAACATAATTGTCCAAGAAAAACTCTTGTTAAATATGAAAAGGTAACAACTTAATTATAGGAACTAGATTTATAGAGATAGATTGGAAGTTGTTCACTATTCTAAGTCCAAGTATATAGATAATGTACTAAAGATGTTTAGTATTTGAGATATCAGATATTTGTGAAGTATTAAAGATATCCATTATTTTATGTATGAATTGATATTTAAGTTCAAAGAGATAAGGATATTTACTTTAGAAGTAAATCCTAATTAAGGTTATTTTACTTGAAATAATATCGTTTTAGATTGGAAAGGTTCCAATGTAGAAGTTATATCTAATCAAGCCATAATACATTTTTCATTCAGTGGAAATCATTAATTAGATCAATAAGTTCTTAATTAACTTGATATAGTTTCTTGCATTGTTTAAGATAGTAATGTACGATGGAACATTAGAGCCATTGGGTATGTAGAAGGAGCTAAGGTCTCATCAAAGATTCAAAGATGTATTTAGACAAAATTTTCTTAATTATGATGACAATTAAGATGAAAATAATAAGAGTTACGCAAGTGCTCACAATAGAGAATCTTATGGAATTCTTTCATTAATCCAATGTCCCAGTAATAACTTAATCGTCATATGTTGATATGGTATGAGATACTTAAATGATTGGCTTACTGCAAATGGGAGATTGTTAGTTTATACCCTACAAGCAATTGATTGGTTGTAGTTTAGTAAAAGAATAATTAATAAAGACATTATTTATCTTTATGTATTAATACATTTGATGTTTTAATATTATGATGAGATCATAATTGTGAGATTTAATTTACATTTATATATTATTCAAAAATGTTCTTAGTTGTAGTTTCATAGAAACGAGATATTGATGAAACGGTAAAACTAGCACACATTATGTTTCTTTCTTATGAAGAAATTAATTGATCTCATAAATTAAAGTATAGAGATACTTAAACAAATGTGCAGGGGCTTACTAGAGAATAAGTCATTGAACTAACTTGACTATGAGAATCCCAAATGGAATATTACTTATGTGTTTGTGGATTTCTTCAAAATGATGGTTATATAATTGATCCTTAGACTTGATATTACCAAGGTATCTTGTCTAGAAATTACTATGTTTTAATGCTACTTATGAACTATCCCATGATAATTTAGTCGATAGTGCCTAAATGTAGTATGATCTATATGGAGATAGTTGAATAAGTTAATAAATGATTTGTCACTCTAAAGTAGTTAGAGAGAATGTTCTGTTGTTCTTGATCAGTAATGATTTATATTATTCTCTGGCCAGAGTATATTGACATATGAAAAGGCATTATGTAAATTTTCAATTATAAATCAATTATTAATTAGCAAGAACGAGCATAATTAGATACAAAAAAGTAGATACTATATCCATACTCTGTCCAATTGGAACATTAGATGAGGAAATGATTAAATTATTTATCATAACCATGCATGGATAGGTTAAGTCAAACCACTTTGATATTCCTAATATTTGGGTGGTCATGACATGTTATTAGACATCAATTTTGATCTATGATTATAGATTATTTAAATGGATAATTAAAGATAATTTATGTAATTATAATTATGAATTATAATTATAATTTATAATCATTTCCAATATATTAGGAACCTAAAATATCACATATTAAAGAGTAGCTTGTAAAGGAAAAATCAATTTTAATTAAGTTTGACTTAATTATAAAGTTTGAAAAACTTTAGAGATCAAATATAGGATATTTGATTTTATTAAAGTTAAATTAGTTATAATTAGAGTATGACTTTAATTATAATTTAGGCATTTAATTTTAATAAAAATTTTAGAAACCCCAATGTTTTTTCTATAAATAGGAATAAGCATTAGAGAGCTAACACTCCTACTTAATTCTTCTCAAAAGATGAGAAGCTACTCTGTGCATACTATTAGAAGTTGTACAAATGAATAACTCGTGGTTGACATCTCAAAAAGCTTTCAAAGGATTTCAATAAGAAAAAAGAATCAAGTACGATTTCTTATTTACAATTGGTGTTTTATTATTTAAGTTATTCAATTATTGATATCTATTGAGCAAGTTTAATTCTATAAAACCCTTAATGTTCTACAAGTGCAAGGGTTGTAAGCGTAGTAGTTGAGATGTCAATCCCACGAGGAATATAAAACCCCACTCTTGCAGGCCCTGAGCCTGACATCTATGAGTGATATCTGAGTCCGAGCCCCGCAAGAATGGCATGCTAAGGCATTTAGTCAGTCAAATATCTGTATAATTTTTTTTGAAACAATAACATATATATACACCTTTTTACGGAAATCGACAATTCAAATTAGGCCCACTTTCATTCATAAACATTTTCAATCATAACAATACAAACAACAAAATTTCAATAGCCTTTTGGGGCCCATTACCAAAACAAAACAATTTAGTCATAATGTCTTTATATTACAACATAAATCAGTTTTATAATAATTTTGGAATACACAAATTTACACAAAAAGAGGAAAGCACAAATGTAGAGGCAAACTAATCCCGACCTCTATCCCTTATTTGTATGTTGTAGGGATACCCCCGTTTGCCTAACGGGGTATTCTTCTGATCCTGAAAAATATTTGCAAATTTTGGGTGAGTTTTGCGAACTCAATGAGAGACCATCATCGATGGCTCACCCACTCACATAACATATAGTTCTCAACTTTACAGAGTTGAACACATATCACATTTACATGTAAGATCAATTCAATTTAGCATTTCAAACAATCCATATACTTGACAAAATGTATATGAAATGCTCATGAGACACTTTTCCAATTATTACGTTGTTGTGACCGAGTGTTTGAATTATTCCATATCCATTTTGGATATCGGACTCATTAATAACTGTCCCTTATCTGCTTGGGGGATACAGGGCTCATTATACATAGTGAGCCTTAGGCTCTTAATCACTGTCTGAGCTCGAGGCTCTTTTCACTCGTTGAGCTTTAAGCTCTGATCGGTGGCTACTCAGGTCACAACTACCCTTATATTTCATGCATTCATGAAATAGAATGCATCATTCACATTTGCAAAATCCCATTCACATACAATTTGCACTTCAATATCTCATGCATATAACACAATCATCAGACCTTCATTGTCTGGAATTCAGCAATCAAATCACATTCATATGAGCATCCAGTAGTCAATCAATACAAAAATTCAAACAAACAAACAATGAAATGAGACCATCTAGGTCTACTCATAGTACACTCCAAAATAACATTTGCTTCCAAATTTTGGATATGCCTGTATGCAGACGTTTATCCTTCACATCCCATTTATGTAATACACAATTCACCCACATTACAAAAATAATTTATGCAAAATTAATTATATGGACTATGTACAATGCATGCTCAATGACAATCCTAGGTACTTTACCAACTTCATAACTTAATCACTAATCAATTCTTTGAATCACAACCTTATTACATTTCAACTCACAAATCACATCCAAATCAAAACTCTATCATTTTATTCATAATCATCAAAACCGAAAACACTCATGCATTTTCATCACGATTTTTGCATTTCTTCACTTTCATTTTTCTACATTTTCAACTTGTGTATTTTCTTCATTTCTTCCTCTAACTATCACTTTAATCATTCTTCCTTATCTTTAGACATCACCATACACCTATCTCTTAA
>JANZLC010000009.1:10530905-10546932 GCA_026413385.1 Erythroxylum gracilipes
CCTTAATCATGATAATAACCCTAGAATCACTAAACTCATCTTATTTCTAAGCTTTCTAACTCAAAACCCAAACAAAAGCTAAACTCTAAACTCATGGCTTACCTTGAATCTCTAACCAACCAAGTGATTTCTTGTATCAAAATGTAGCTTAGCTCTTCCTCTATGCTTTTCCTTCTTGCACTTTCTTCAAACTACTTCTTAAACTCTTGGAAAAATCAACCCTAGCTTTCTTCTTTTCTCCCCCCTCTCTCCATTTTCACGAAACCTCTCTCCTCTCTCCCTCTCAATTTCGGTTCTTCTCTTCTTCTCCTACTAACCAACTAAATCCTCTTCCTTTTATACTTCCACTAAGTCACTTAAGTCCACAAGGCCCAAAGCCCATTAAGTTTTTAATGAAAACCTCTTCTAATTTCAACTTAAGCCCACTTCTTCACTCAAGCCCACATTTCCTTAAGCCCAACTTACCACTTCTAACACATTTAATTTCATTAACTCATGCTACCTAACTTAATTATTGTTACCATTCTAATTAATGTCAACTTAATTCAATCTATTAAGACTTCAATTTCCTCTAATCATGCTTAATAACATAAAAAAAATTCCGGGGTTAACATGAGTGCTTGTCTTGAATTAATGTAGTTTGAGAGAAAAATTGTTACAAATAATTGGTAATTGCATTAAATTAATTTTCTTAGAACAATTGATACTTCAAACTACTATTTTCTTTTTATTGTAGGGGACTCAAGAATTAGAGCCAAGGTGAAGACCAAACACAAGTCAATAAATCAAGGGCAATAGGCAAGTTCGTCGCGGCGAGTATGATGTTTCGCCGTGACGAACTCAGCAGATTATTGAAGAGATCTTTCAGGAAAATTTTGCCAAAGCGTGAAGTTCATGTCATCGTGGCGAAGAAACCAAAAACTCCAAGCAAAACCTTTTGGGAAAAGTTTGACGTGGCAAACCTTCAAATATTGGAACCATTTTCGAAAGTTTTACCCACTGTACAACCCGATCCATGAACCCATATTCAAAAAAGACCTATTTTAGGCTATCTTAATAGCAACAGAGAGTCGACACTCGACACTTCTGGAGAGAAACACCACATCTATCGACTCCTCCATCATCGGATCACCATCTCCACGCAATACACCACCATTTTCTCTCACTTTCCACCATCGGTTGCTACCATGGGGTTTTCCGGTTGCTTCTCGGTTGTAAAGTTACTTGGAGTTATGAGTGGTTAGGCATTTCTTCCCCTCTTGAAGATGTAGCAATGGCTTGAGTTCAATGGGCTTAAAAGGGGAGTGACTTAATCCATGTTTAGCTATGATTTATAAATTCCTAGGTTTAGGATTTGTAATTAGTAGTTGAACATTCTTGATTAGAGTTTAATCAAGTATTGGATACTCATTATGTTGTTAGGATTTGTTGATGTAGAACTTTGAGCTTATATATGAAATCTCATATATGTTTATTTGTGATCTTGTTGAATCTCTTTTATCTTACATAGTTGTGTTTGATATTGAGTTGAATTGGGATCCCAAGCAACTTGTTGCATTGATTTACCCACTACACATTAAAGACATTTAACAAGGTCTTAAGGAATGGAGTTTATTGATTAAGACCTTAGACTTAAAGAGTTCTTTAAGGTTTACCATTTGAAACTTAATGATTTTCCCTCCCACCAAATTTTATTTCTGACTATGATAGCCAAAGTTCATTTTCAAGAGGCTTCTATCACATTTGATCGTTGTCTTTATCTTTCCAATTTCTTTCCTCAAAAATTTAAAAAAAATACTTTTTACTCAAATTTTCTTACAATTCATTTAATTTTGTTAAGAATTACAAAAATTAAAACCCCCTCCTTACTAATTTAGCTTGCATTTCATGACATATAGGCTAGCTTAGGTCCATTACATTAGGTTTCGATTAAGTGAAACGATCCGAGGTTGCAACTTATATTGCAACCCTTGGATTATATTTTGTATTTGACCTCGAAGGGTGAGGCTAAGGATCGAATCACCCTCACTCGAGGATTCGTCTACTTTTTTTTCTTCCTCCTCTTCATTTTTGCCTTCTTCTTTGTTTTCTTCTTCTTCTTCTCCACTAGAGTCAGATATAAATTGTTATACGACTAAAGGTTCATTGTTTTCATAGCATGAATCTAAGTCTGATTCTAGGGAAAACATAGTCAAATTTTGTCTTTTTCTCTCCTCTGGAGTTTCCTGAAAGGGATTTTCTGATGTTTAGGGCTTAGAGGAAATAGAGATAGGTTCAATATGAGTATTCAAAGAACCTACTATTGGAGATAAAGAAGAGGACTTAGAAACAAGAGTTGTTCTTGGCTACAAGTTAAGGCCATAGTTTTCTTATGTCCCTTTGAATTCGTTCATGCCATTAAGGTCTGAGGAAAAAATAGGGAGAAGGTAGAAAATTTGGGCGCAGTGAGGAAAAATAGAGAGAAGGCAGAAAGATTGGGTGCAAAAGGAATGATGCCTCAGAGAAAGATAACGATTATGATTATGAGAATAGGCCATCGTACATGCCTAAAGAGTAAGTGTGATCATCTGTGTCTCTTCTATCAGTCCCGTACAATACTTGTCAAAACTGTGTGCACATTTTTAAAAGTTGAAATGACACCATGAATGATTTCCTTTTTGGGACACGTGTATTCTACTATGTTAAATCGAAAGGAGTCTTCTAAAAAGGAGGGCCCTTCTAAACTAGAAGGAGCATACAAAACTAAAAAGAGGTCTCAAACCTGAGACGAGCCTTGTAAATAAGAAGGATCCTACTAATATTAGCAGAGAGAAGTAGCATAGAAAATTCATACAAAAATAATATCAGATAGTTTGCACAAACCATGCTCATTTCTCAATAGGCAAAATCTATCTTTAAATAGTGGCCTAGTGAAGATATCAGCTACTTGATTTACAATATTAACTTTTAAAGGATCAATGGTACCTTCTAAAACATGATCTCTAAGAAAATGATGCTTGATTTCTATATGTTTAGTGCTAGAATAATGCACAAGATGTTTTGAGAGATTTATTGCACTAGTATTATCTATAATATAGGAATATGATTAAAGTTTGGAGAGAAATCCTGGTGTTATTGCTTCATCTATAAGATTTGAGCAAACAGCTAGTAGCTACTATATATTTCCTTTCGGTTGTTGAAAGTGTTGTGTAATTTTGTTTCTTGCAAGACCAAGAGACTAGACATCCTCCAAGAAATTGACAATAACCACTTTTTCTTTTTTGATCGAATTCTCCTCCTATATAATCCGCATCACAATAGCCAACTATGTTAAAAGAATCAGCTTTGGATACCACAATGAAGATATAGAAAGATCCTCTTGACTACTTAAAGGTGGCTTTATATTGGATTTGATTGAAAGCGTGCAAAAAGACACACATAAAGCATAATGCCTGGTCTTGATCTTGTAAGATATAATAATATTGACCCAATCATTCCTCTATACTTTGTCTCATCGATACCCTTGCCTTCTTCATCCTTATCAAGTTTACTTCTAGTATACATATGAGTACCCATCGGTTTGGCATTCTCAAACTAGTACTTCTTGATAAGTTCCTTTGTGTATTTGTCTTGGATAATGAAGATCCCTTTTATGGTTTGCCTGATTTGTATTCCAAGAAAGAAGGATAGCTCTCCCATCATGCTCATTTCAAACTCTCCTTGCATTAATGCTGAGAATTCTTCACAAAATGAATGATTAGTAGCACCAAATATTTTGTCATCAACATATATTTTCACTATGAGTAAATCATTCTCCTATTTCTTAATGAATAAGGTTTTATCTACCTTTATTCTTTCAAAATTATTCTCAAGCAAAAAATTACTTAAACCTCTCATTGCATGCTCGAGGAGCCTGTTTTAGACCATATAGGGCTTCAATCAAATTTATCACATAATAAGGATAGTTTTCATCTTCAAAAACTAGAGATTGCTTAACAAACATTTCTTCGTTAATATATACATTTAAGAAGGCACTTTTGACATCCATTTGGAATTATTTTAAGTTTTTATAATATGTGAAGGTAAGTAAAATTCTAATCGATTCCAGTCTAGTAACAGGTGCATAAGTTTCATCAAAATCAATACCTTCCTGTTGATTATAACCTTGAGCCACAAGTCTAGTTTTGTTTCTTACTGCCTTACCATTTTCGTGAAGTTTGTTTTGAAATACATATTGAGTTCCAATCACTGACTTGTTTTGTGAACAAGGTTCTAGTCTTCAAACTGATTCAACTCATCTTTAATAGCTAAAATCCAATTTTCATCAATAAGAGCCTCTTTAACGATCTTAAGTTCTAATTGTGAGACAAGGCAGCAAAGTTGATCTTGAAGGCAAAACTAAGTTTATAGATAACAGTGCCTTGGAGATTTGATATCTCTCCACCCTACTTTGTACACCAAATGACTCCTTGAGATGCAATATCCTAGTAGGTGCATCAATGTTCTTATGTTGCCTCTAAAGTTCAGGAGACATGCTAGCTAGCATCACATATGTAGCTAGTTCAATTTCATCAACATAATGTTGATATTTCTCCCAATCTTCATCAGTTGCATCTGAACAAGGTTCTGATGGAGCGGGAGCATCAAGAACATATAACTTATTTTCTTGCCTAAGAACTATTCTTAAGTTTTTGTAACCTATCCGAAAAGTTGGGTCTAGTTAGCTTGTTAGCATTTATGATACTCCTCAATGTCAGGTTGGTACTAATCTTCAGATTCAATAACTGAAACATAAAAGGAGCAAATATTAGTTTATAACTCAAAATCAAATAAAATAAGGATTTTAAAATTATTTGATTACTCCCTCTATATTATTCAAAATAATAGCCCTCACTATTAAATAGAGAAATTATCAAATAATTTCCTAGTGGGCTAGGATCCTTTTTAAAATTAATTGTTCTTGAGTTTGCTCAACAAACCAACTAAATTTAAATTAGGTAGAAAACTATTTTTAATCACATCTTAATTGACTCTTAGAACCGTTAGGTGATAACTCTTTGCCAAAATATGTAATTTATAATATTCCTAACCTTGCCTTCAAATTCATATGAGAATGAGTTTGCATATCCAAATCACACAAATTTAGTTAAGTAGGACCTATTAATTCAAGATAAAAAATATCTGGGTTAAAGTGACCTTAAGTTTACTCACCAAGCCAAGCAATAAACAAAATTATGGTTTTATTCTCAAACAATGGATGGCAATTATCACGTTCTTAACATGTACTTGATATTTTATTGAGGGAATTAAATTTTCAAAAAATTTTGATCTCATCAAAATAATATAATCTCACTATATTCATAATTTCAAACATAATCTAATTACGAAAGAAATTATTTAAAACTTTTTTGATTCTAATTATTGATTTGATAACAAATTTAATTTAATAATTCAACTCTTGAAAATTAAATTAAATTCCAAAACTTTTTCCTAATAACAATTCCTTTGATTGTTTTCAAATTTTAGTAAAATACTTTTAAATTGTATTAGGAGTATAAATTGATTTAATGTTCATTAAATTAATTAAAATGAAATTTAAGGTTTTTAAAATAATTAGAAAATAAAATAGTAATTAATTAAAATTGAATAGAGGCTTTTGCACACGCCAGCTGCCTTTGTGGGATTTTATATGGGTGCGTGAACTGCCAGCTATCGAACCACCTTTGTAGCCTAAGTTCCAAGTTAAACAATTAACAGAGGCTTTGATAACACTTTAGGAATCCAACTATGATCGAATCACAGACGCAATGGAAAAACAAACAATTTTTCCAGATTCTGAGTGGATTTAGATAATTGAATAAACATGAATAAAGCACAAAACAAATTAGAAAATGTACCTTGTTCGTCTTCCTATTGAAAAATCTTTGAAACCTTTTTGATTGATCAATCATGAGCTTTTCAATTGTCCAGCCTCTGATAGTATACACAGGGTAATTCCCAAGACTGATTTAGGAGGAAGGAGACAAAAAGTGCTAGCTTCTAAATGTTCTTTGTTTATTTAAATAGAAAATCATTAGGTTTTTAAATTAAAAATAAATTTCTTCAATTATAATTAAAATCAAATTATAATTATAATTAATTTAGGTTTAATAAAAATAAAATATCTTATATTTGATCCACAAAGTTTCTCAAACTTTATAATTAAATCCAATATAATTAAATTGATTTTTCTTTCACAAATTGCTCTTTGATGTGTGACCAATTAGGATATAGTTTTACCATTTTAACAATATCCTGTCTTGATGAAACTAAAACTAGGAACATTTAGAAATAATATATAAGTGTAAATTGAATCTTATAATTATGATCTCATCATTATTTCAATTATACAATAATTATTTAAAGGATTTTACCTTAAGTATCAAAATATAAAATACTAATTAAATTAATACATAAAAATAATTAAAGCATTTTTCATTAATTAAAATATTGTTATACATTATTTTGCATCCAATTGATTGGCTGCAAGGACATAAACTAACAATATGCATACGCTTGTCACCGGTTGCAAACATGCATAATATTCAAATAAGACGTAATTGGTTAAGCTATTCTGCAAGAGTGCGAATTTGGTTAGTTTGGTGGATCAGATCTTTCTAGTAATGGTGAATGCTGGTATACTCAATGTTGCTAATGTGCTTCAGTTTTAACAGTTTTGCCTAGTCGTTTGACGAAGAAAATGACCACTTCTAAGAAATTCATCCATAGTCCTTCATAGTTCATATATCCCTAAAAATGATCAAGAACTTCTCGATAGGAAGAATATTAGCAAATACCTAAGGCGACAAACTATTCAGTTCTCCTCGTTTAAAATTTATCCTTATGAAGGAATGTAATAATAGTAATGGTTAAAAGTGATAGTGATGATAGTTCTTTGCTTTTGTACTTTGGTTATGATAAGCGCCAAAGTTTATTATAAAATTTTGAAGATTCTTACAAATATTGATACTTTACCATCATATGATAAAACAAACATATGCAAGAGGGAGGTGAATTATGTGTGACTTAAAAAAAATTTCAAGTACTTTCAATTCATATAATAGACATATCCCTATTAAAGATAAAAAATAATAGGATATTGTAAATTAAATAAGGTAAGTTCATAAAAGAAGGTTCCTACCATAAAGGAAGCATTTATCCTATGATTTTATTTCTTTTTGAGAAATATATCGATACCTATACAAGGAAATAAATCCAATTTAAAATTTGAAATATTATACAGTTATCATCAAAATTATTAATCATAAACCTTGAGCTAACAATCTCCCCCTTTTTGATGATGAAAAACAATAATATATATATATATATATATTCAAAATTCAAATAATGATAAAGAGTTTTGAAAGGTACCTGTAAACTTTACTCACGGTTATATCTGGAAGGAACTTGACTTCTAAAGGAAGGAGCCTATCGTTTGTTTATCACAGATTTAAACATTTCAGCAGAATATATCATCAACAACAAATATATCAAGGAAATATTGAAAATATATAAGAGATAGATGTATGCAAAGTAAATATATCATCAAGTGCAAAGTATATTATTTCTCCCTCTTTATCATTATCAAAAAAAAAAGAGGGAAAGAACATAAACATTCACAAGAATATCACAAGTACAAATAAGCCAGGCAGAAAAGAGGAAAAAAATAGTCATTAATCTGACATTTTTTTAAAGAAAAATTTGCAAGTCAAGAATCTGATTTTGCATTCTATCTATCTATCTGGCTGTGCATTTGATCTTCATTGGAAAGAATTTCTCCAGATGTTGAAGGTTCACATCATTGGTGCTCTAGAGAGGAACAAGAGCTTACTTTTGTAGGGTAGGACCTAAAAGATCTGCTAGTCTTTATGTCTTCGTCTCTACCCACACATTGTTCTTTAGCTTTTAACCTAATTAGTAAGGAATTGAAGAGTGGAACTTTGCAAGCTCATACCAATTCAAATTGTCAAAAGGCACTCCAAAATAAGCAAAAATCTTGATTAATAGCATCCTACACGGTAGGCCACTAGTGGTATTCTTGTGGCTTCCCTTGTACACTATAAACTTCATAATCATTGCTGGGAGATTCATCTTATTACCCTTCAAGAGATTGTAGACAACATACGTATCTAGAAGGCTACATCTTTCTACTGAGCTACTCCTTGGAAAAACTGAAGGAGACAAAATGGACGCAAGGCATCTTGGCAGTAGGTACAAGTGTCTACACCAGGGTCTTCCTTTATAGGCATTCTCAATGTGCAGACATATAAGGTCCACAGCCTCTCCCAGACCAATGTCAACAATGTCCCACTTGTGACAGGGAACGTTAGTCCTACCAACTGGAATTACACCCAGAATGTTCCCCAACATTTCCTCTATAATCAAGATCTTGCAATCACATACCCACGAGATGATTGCCAGCTTCCCATCAATTTCTTCTCTTCTCATGGGTGTATAGAAACATCATACCAATTCATCACATATTGGTTCGTCTAATTTTAAAAAGTTTTCCCAACAACAAGAAAGAAGGGTGCCATAAGAATACCGATATCATCGACTAGGTTGGGGGGCAATACGCATCCTATTACCCCCTTTCTCTTTTTGTAGCGCATCTTGTACCTTGCTTTAGCTTCCATCGATGAGAACAGCTTTACCGAAGATGAAGATTTTTCATTCTAGAGTATAGTGAGTTTCTTTGATTTAGTTCTTTTGGCCTTAGGGATTTCTTCAAATAAGGCTTCTTCAAACATTGGTTCATCCCTAACAATTTGGTCCTTAGTCCTTTCTTCGATCAAAAGTGCATTACCTTTTCTTATTTCTTCTCTTTTTCTTTTCCTTGATTCTTCTTCTTTTTTCTTTTCTTCCTCAGCAATTTATTCTTCTAGAGCTTGTTTTGTGATACTTTCTCCAGTTCGTGGTCTCCTTATTAACGAAGTTGTTCTTGATCTGAATCATCATCGTTTACAACCTAGTGCACTTCAGGCACTTTCTTATCCTTAGGATCAGTTTTAGGATTTATGGATGTATGGAAGGAGTAGGAGTGGTCAAAGTAAGAATGGGTATATGAAATCTTACTTTTCTTGTTTGGTCCCCCTTACTCGAGGATTCTTCTACTTCTTTTTCTTCCTCCTCTTCATTTTCTCCATCTTCTTCATTTTCTTGTTCTTCTTGTTCTTCTTTGTTTTCTTCTTCTTCTTCTTCTCCACTAGAGTCAGATACAAATTGTTATACAACTAAAGGTTCATTGTTTTCATAGGATGAATCTATGTTTGATCTAAGGATAACATAGCCAAAATTTGTCTTTTTCTCTCCTCTGGAGTTTTCTGAAAGGTATTTTTTGAAGTTTGGGCCTTAAAGGAAACAAAGATAGGTTCAGTAAGAGTGTTCAAAGAACCTACTATTGCAGATAGAGAAGAGGACTTAGAAACGAGAGTCTGTTCATGGCTGGAAGTTAAAGCCATAGTTTTCTTCCATCCCTTTGATTACGCTCAAGCCATTAAGGTTTGAGGAAAAAATAGGGAGAAGGTAGGAAGTTTGGGTGCAGAGAGGAAAAACAGAGAGAAGGCAGAAAGTTTGGATGTAAAAGGAACGACCCCTCGGAGAAAGAAAACGTTTATGATTATAAGAATAGGCAGTCGTACATGCCAAAAGAGGAAGTGTGATCATCTGTGTCTCTTCTATCAATCCCGTACAGCTGCTTGTCAAAACTGCGTGCACATTTTTAAAAGTTGAAATGACACCATGAATGATTTCCTTTTTGGGAGACGTGTATTCTACTCTGATAAATCGAAAGGAGTCTTCTAAAATGGAGGGCCCTTCTAAACTAGAGGAGCCTACTAAACTAAGAAGAGGTCTTGAACTTGAGAGGAGCCTTCTAAATAAGAATGATCCTACTAATGTTAGGAGATAAAAGTAGCATGGAAAATTCATACAGAAATAATATCAGATAGTTTGAACATACCAAGCTCATTTCTCAACAGGCAAAATCTATCATCAAAGAGTGGCCTAGTGAAGATTTCAGCTACTTGATTTTCAATATTAACATGTAAAGGATCAATGGTACCTTCTAAAACATGATCTCTAAGAAAATGATGCTTAATTTCTATATGTTTAGTGCTAGAATAGTGCACAGGATGTTTTGAAAGATTTATTGCACTAGTATTATCCCATAATGTACGAATATGATTAAGTTTGGAGAGAAATCCTGGTGTTAATGCTTCATCCATAAGAGTTGAACAAATAGCTAGTAGCTGCTATATATTTCCCTTCGGCTGTTAAAAGTGTCGTGTAATTTGTTTCTAGCAAGACCAAGAGACTAGACATCCTCCAAGAAATTGACAGTGGCCACTTTTGCTTTTTCGATCAAATTCATCTCCTGCATAATCTACATCCCAATAGCCAATTATGTTAAAAGAATTAGTTTTGGATACCATAATAAAGATATTGAAAGATCCTCTTGACTACTTAAAGGTGGCTTTCTATTGGATTTAATTGAAAGCGTGCAAAAAGACACACATAAAGCATAATGTCTGGTCTTGATCTTATAAGATATAATAATAGTGACCCAATCATTCCTCTATACTTTGTCTTATCCATACCCTTGCCTTCTTCATCCTTATCAAGTTTACTTTCAGTATACATATAAGTACCCATCGGTTTGGCATTCTCAAACTAGTACCTCTTGATAAGTTCCTTTGTGTATTTATCTTGGCTAATAAAGATCCCTTTTTTGGTTTGCCCGATTTGTAATCCAAGAAAAAAGGATAGTTCTCCCATCATGCTCATTTCAAACTCTCCCTGCATTAATGCTGATAATTCTTCACAAAATGACTGATTAGTAGCACCAAATATTATGTCATCAACATGTATTTGCACAATGAGTAAATCATTCTCCTATTTCTTAATGAATAAGGTTTTATCTACCTTTATTCTTTCAAAGTTATTCTCAAGCAAAAAATTACTTAAACCTCTCATTCCATGCTCGAGGAGCCTGTTTTAGACGATACAGGGCTTCAGTCAATTTCATCACGTAATAAGGATAGTTTTCATCTTCAAAAACTAAAGATTGATTGACAAACATTTCTTCGTTAAAATATATATTTAAAATGGCACTTTTGACATCCATTTCGAATTATTTAAAGTTTCTATAACATACAAAGGTAAGTAAAATTCTAATCGATTCCAGTCTAGCAACAGGTGCATAAGTTTTATCAAAATCAATACCTTCCTGTTGATTATAACATTAGGCCACAAGTTTAGCTTTTTTTCTTACTACTTTACCATTTTCGTCAAGTTTGTTTCAAAATACACAATGAGTTCCAATCACTAACTTGTTTTGCGAGCGAGGTTCTAGCCTCCAAATTTTGTTTCTATTAAATTGATTCAGTTCGTCTTTCATAGCTGAAACACAATTTTCATCAATAAGAGCCTCTTTAATGATCTTTAGTTCTAATTATGAGAGGAGGGAAACAAAGTTATTCTTGAAGGAAGATCTGATTTTAGGGATAACAGTGCCTTGGAGATTTAATATCTCTCCACCCTACTTTGTACACCAAATAATTCCTTGAGATGTAGTATCTTAGTAGGTGCATCCTCGTTCTTATGCTGCCTTTAAAGTTCAGGAGACATGCTAGCTAACATCACACATGTAGCTAGTTCAACGTCATCAACATAATGTTGATATTTCTCCCAATCTTCATCGGTTGCATCTGAACAAGGTTCTGATGGAGCAGGAGTATCAAGAACGTATAACTTCTTTTCTTGCCTAAGAACTATTCTTAAGTTTTGTAACCATTCCGAAAAGTTGGGTCTAGCTAGCTTGTTAGCATCCATGATACTCGTCAATGTCAAGTTAGTACTCATCTTCAGATTCAATAACCGAAAAACATAAAAGGAGCAAGTATTAGTTTATATTCAAAATCAAATAAAACAAAGATTTTAAAATTATTTGATTACTCCCACTATTTTATTCAAAATAATAGCCCTCACTATTAAATAGAGAAATTATCAAATAATTTCCTAGTGGGCTAGGATCCTATTTAAAGTTAATTGTTCTTGAGTTTGCTCAGCAAACCAACTAAATTTAAATTAGGTGGAAAACTATTTTTCAATCACATCTTATGTGACCCTTAAAGCCATTGGGTCATAACTCTTTGCCAAAATATGTAATTTATAATATTCATAACCCTGCTTTTAAATCCATATGATAAAAAGTTTGCTCATCCAAATCACAAAAATTTAGTTAAATAGGACCCATTAAATTAATTAAAATGAAATTTAAGGTTTTTAAAATAGTTAGAAAAATAAAATAGTAATTAATTAAAATTTAATAGAGGCTTTTGCACGCGCTAGCTGCCTTTGTGGAACTCTATGCGGGCACCTGCAGTCAATGAACTCTTTGCACGTTCTAGTCAAGTCTTCATAGACCAGACGCCTGAGAATGGTGACACACACCCATCGTTCTCCCGCACATTCTCTAGAAATTTAGAAGTTCCGGAGAACACCCCATCCTTAACATTAGACCATGTTTCACCGACTGTCATGCCACGTTTCTGCAACTATTAGGTAACGTTCTCAACTCTTGAACTGTAGGTTGTCGACTCGTGAACCGCCGACTATCGAACCACCTTCGCAGCCTAAGTTCCATGTTAAACGATTAACAGAGGCTTTGATACCACTTTAGGAATCCAACCATGATCGAATCATAGACGCAACGGAAAAACAAACAATTTTTATAGATTTTGAGTTGATCTAGATAATTGAATAAACTTGAATAAAGCACAAAACAAATTAGAAATTGTACCTTGTTCGTCTTCCTGTTGAAAAATCTTTGAACCCTTGATTGATCAATCACGAGCTTTTCAATTGTCCAGCCTCTGATAGTATACACAGGGTAATCTCAAGACTGATTTAAGAGGAAGGAGAAAAAAAGTGCTAGCTTCGAAATGTTCTTTATTTGTTTAAATAGAAAAATCGTTAGGGTTTTCAAATTAAAATTAAAATTCTTTAATTACAATTAATTTAATTTAAATCAAATCAAATATCTTATATTTGAACCCCAAAAATTCTCAAACTTTATAATTAAATCCAACACAATTAAATTGATTTTTTTTTCACAAATTGCTCTTTGATGTGTGACCAATTAGGATATAATTTTACCATTTTAACAATATCCCGTCTTGATGAAACTAAAACTAGGAACATTTAGGAATAATACATAAGTGTAAATTGAATCTTATAATTATGATCTCATCATAATTTCAATTATACAGTAATTATTTCAAAGATTTTACCTTAAGTATCAAAATATAAAATATTAATTAAATTCATACATAAAAATAATTAAAGCGTTTTTTATTAATTAAAATATTGTTATACATTAATTTGCATCCAATTTAGCTGCAAGGACATAAACTAACAATATGCATACGCTTGTCACTGGTTGCAAACATGCATAATATTCAAATAAGACATAATTGGTTAAGCTATTTTGCAAGAGCGTGAATTTGGTTAGTTTGGAGGATCAGCTCTTTCTAGTAATGGTAAATGCTGGTATACTCAATGTTGCTAAAGTGCTTCAGTTTTAATAGTTTTGTATTGTCGTTCGATGAAGAAAACGATCACTTCTAAGAAATTCGTCCATAGTCCTTCATAGTCCATATATCCCTAAAAAATGATCAAGAACTTGTCGATAGGAAGAATATTTGTCTACAAAGACGAGTTCTTTAATTAACATTATCCAAATGGCGACGAGTAATTGACAAATTATATTCCAATTTTCGTACGTCAGCAATCATCCACGGCAATTGCCTCTACTGGAAGCATAAATACGAGGCTTACCTGGCTATGTAGCCTGCAAAATACTTGTATTTGTCGCATCCAATGAATTTTCTCTATATATAGGAATGATCAAATGTGGTTTATATCTCAAGAAAGCATAACGAGAAAAGTAGAGAACATTAAGAAGAAATTAAATTGAGAAAACAAAAACAAGAGAAAAAGATGGCAGCTCTGGTCAAAACAGTGTTCTTCTTCCTTGTCATTGTCTTCATGGCCGAAAGCAGATTGCTTGAAGGTAAGTCTTCCAAATTTAATTAATACTATGATTCACCTAGTTATGCGTATATTCTGTTTAAGTCCTCATATATACAGAAACAAACTGGTCCGTGTTTCTTATTATAACTTCAGTTCATTTTTTTATTTATAATTATTATCACTAATTTTCATACCAAATAATCCATTTGAAGGTGAACCAAAAACATATCCACAAGTTGTAGAAACCAGCTCTTCATGTAAGCAGACGATAACCATTGTAGAAGGAGATACTTGTTATAAACTCGCACATAAAAATCACATGACACTAGGGCAGTTCAAGGATATTAACCAAGGCATCGACTGTCAGAACCTCGAAATTGACAGCAAGGTTTGTATTGAAGGCAAATAGAGACACAAGCTTCTGATGTTGAGACGTAAACTGAATGCGAAGAAACGAAACATATGCATCGAAGAGGAAATGGTGTATTAGCACATACATAAGGGGATAAACTATTCAGTTCTCCACGTTTAAAATTTATCCTTACGAAGGAATGTAATAATAATAATGGTTAAAAGTGATAGTAATGATAGTTCTTTGCTTTTGTACTTTGGTTATCATAAGCGCCAAAGTTTATTATAAAATTTTGAAGATTTTTATAAATATTGATACTTTAACATCATATGATAAAACAATTACGTGTGCAAGAGGGCGGTGAATTATGTGTGACTTTAAAAAAATTTGCAAGTACTTCCAATTCGTATAATAGACATATCCCAGTTAAAGATAAAAAATAGTAGGATATTGTAAATTAAATAAGGTAAGTTCATAAAAGAAGGTCCTTGCCAGAAAGGAAGCATTTATCTTATGATTTTATTTTCTTTTGAGAAATAGATTGATACCTATACAAGGAAATAAATCCAATTTAAATATTGAAATATTATAAAGTTATCATCAAAATCGTTAATCATAAATCTTGAGCTAACAGGCTGCCCCTTTTTGATGATGAAAAACAATAATATATATATTTTCAAAATTCAAATAATGATAAAGAGTTTTGAAAGGTACCTGTAAACTTTACTCACGGTTATAACTGGAATGAACTTGACTTCTAAAGGAAGGAGCCTATCGTTTGTTTATCACAAATTTAAACATTTCAGCAGAATATGTCATCAAAAACAAATATATCATCAGGGAAATATTGAAAATATATCACAGATAGATGTATGCGAAGTAAATATATCATCAAGTGCAAAGTATACTATTTCTCCCCCTTTATCATTATCAAAAAAAAAAGAGGGAAAGAACTTAAACATTCACAAGACTATCACAAGTACAAATAAGCCAGGCAGAATAGAGCAAAAAAACAATCATTAATCAGACATTTTTTAAGAAAAATCTGCAAGTCAAGAATATGATTTTGCATTCTTGATCTTCATTGGAAAGAATTTCCTCCAGATGTTGAAGGATCACATCATTGGTGCTCTAGAGACACTACAAGAAAAATACCCAATTTGCAACGTTTTAAAAACGTCACAAATGTTAGAAAAACGTCGTTGATCGTTTTTTGTGACGTTTCTGAAAATGTCTCACCAAACGTCATTGAAGGGGGAGTAAGGAAACGGTTTTGTCGACATTTTGTAGAAAACATCGAGGAAGCCCAGGTGATTTGTCGACTTTTTGTAGAAAAGGTCGAGGAAGCCCAAGTGATTTGTCGACGTTTGGGGGAAACGTCGTAAAAGTGTAAGCAAATGGGCGACGTGTGAATTAAACGTCGTGGAAACAACATAGCTTTTTGCGACGTCTGTTAGACGTCGTAGAAAGCATGACAATTTGCGACGTTTGCGATCAAACGTCGCAGATGATAATATATTTAATTTTTTTAAAATATATTAAAATCAGTTTATTTTAATAAATTTTAAATTTTATATAATTAAATTTAAATGACATATAATTAAATAAAATTATTCATAATAG